>OX155960.1:9418405-9541795 GCA_944548615.1 Micropterix aruncella
AATAGGAAAGAGCTGACTGCTTCCTTTCATTGATATGAGGGCATGTCACGCTTTTAGTTTTAAGTTTTCAGCTGAATATTGATCGCAGCTTCTTTATATCGCACCTTTAGAAAATAAAAAACGAAATTCGAAATTTTAAATTCTTCCATCTGTCAAGTAGCTCGTCTTGTCTTGTTATTTCCCTTGAAATAATAGGAAATTGAGTGAGTTTACGTATAAAGAAGGATTGTAGCTTAATTTTTGAGATAATTGGATGAAGGGTGAGCGTTACTAGTTGTAAAATGGGCCCAACTTAAACCTACTCCTCTTTCCGCAAGTGAGAGGCATTCATCATTCTCGTTAACTCCTAAAGCATTCCCGAATCCGATCAAGGGAATCCTTCGTCACGATGTAAGTGGCTTTTATAATTATTTACTTTATAATCATCTTGTTGATCAATTCTAGAAAGAATATATATATATATATATATATATATATATATATATATATATATATATATATATATATATATATATATATATATATATATATATATATATATATATATATATATATATATATATATATATATATATATATATATATATATATATATATATATATATATATATATATATATATATATATATATATATATATATATATATATATATATATATATATATATATATATATATATATATATATATATATATATATATATATATATATATATATATATATATATATATATATATATATATATATATATATATATATATATATATATATATATATATATATATATATATATATATATATATATATATATATATATATATATATATATATATATAGTTTACTGGGACGAGCCTTTCTCGGACTAGCCTAACCTCGTCAAAGATCTGTATGTACTGGTTAAGAGTACCTGGCTTCTAGTAGACCACTAACCCAACCACAAAGTGGGTAGTTACAATAGATCTTATAGATCCAGGTGATATCAAGGGCTGGATACAAGCCCGCTCAGTCCTTTTACTACTAATACTTCCTTGAAAATGAAAATCTAAATATGCTATTGCTGTTTGTAACAAACGTATACAGAACTAAAAACCATAATAAATAAATTGAAACATTTAATGGCAAACAGTAAAGAGTGAAAATAAGACATTTAAAAATACTTACGTAACGGGTCGCGCGGATTACATCACTAGACCATAGAGTTTAACCGTTTATTCTGACCAACCATACCAATAGGTAAACGCGTTTAATCAGCTTTAGTTCTCCGTACACGAGGTGAGGTATAACACACCACAGCAATTAAAAATTGTAATAATTCACAATAAAGACGTGCGAGTTCGTTTTCTCAGTAGCTGCAAATGCTACGTTGCCGTTCCTATCCGAGCAATTCATTCAGCTTGACATCAGTCCCAGAGCGCGTGACACGTGAATAAATTGCGCTTGGGTATCACACACCCCACCTTTTATAAGTTCTTAAGAAAAGACTTAGATTATAAGTTGAGAAATGAGTTTTTTAATAGAAATCTATTAAAGTGTATAAATCAACATGTGTTTTACTTTAACCTCTTCATTATTAGTTATTACAATAAATTTCCTATTATTACCTGTCATTAAATTTTATTTTAGAATTATAAAGTTATAATATTAAATTTTATTTTCGGGGTACCTATTTTTTTTTATTTTATGTGTTGTGTGGGGCTTTCTGCGGTCTCTTTATGAGCCTTGTAACACTGCGACTATCGCTGATCAGTTCGGGTAGGTCAAACCCCGTAATATATACCATACTAGAGTAGGGCATGTGATATTTAGTCACATAGTATACCCAGGGTTAAGTACAAGGGAGTCCCAAAATTTGAGCTAATGCAGATTCCTAGAAAATATTTTCTCTAAGGTATTGGTCCACATATATAAACCGCGCGAACACTGCACTAACCCTTCCACTGCTCAGTCCTCTTTTCACAGATATTGATATTCTTTGCAGGTTAACCATCCACGAAAAGAACGGAAACTCTTCGTCAATATAACCGGAAGCACTTCCGGAGTGGCAGTCTTCTCACAGCGCGGCCGTCTATTCTTCTGTGTCTATGTACGGTGCTTTCCGATGAGTTGAGTGTTTATATTTCTGTACCATAATTGAATCCGCTCTTGCTATGTTATCTATATATTAATTTGAAACGTAACGTGATGTTTTCAGTAACGGCCGTAATGAGAGAACGACTAGGTGAAAAAAATTGGTTGAGATGTTAAAAAAAACTCTCGGTCTTTAGATGTGTAATAAAAAAAGAAAAATAAATAGGTCATCAAAAAGAAAAAAATATTTTTTTTACTTGTTTTCTTGTAACCGCCAAATTGCGAGAACGGCTTGGTATACAAATTTGATTGAGGTGTCTAAAAAAGCTTTCGGTCTGTAATGTCTTGTCTTGACTTGTCTGTCTATGTTTTGTCTGTCTATACATCAGAAGAAAAAAATAAAAAAGTTATTAAAAAAAATCATAAAAAAAATATTGTGCTATCTGCTGGATTTCCGCGCAGGAGGGACTGGGGAGGGAATGGAGAGGATAAGGGCTGAAGGGTGGGCGAGAGGAGGGGGCAGTTAGGAGGGGTGAGGGGGTTGACTTGGGGTGGGGGTAGGAAGAGGGGGTAGGGGAGAGAAGAGGGAGAGAGAGAGGGAGGGGGGGTAGTTGAAGAGTAGGGGTTGGGAGAGAGAAGGGGGAGATAGCGAGACAGTGTGACAATTGGGGCGGGGAGGTTGGAAGGGTGGGGGGCGGAGGTGGGTGGAGGATAGGTAGGGAAAAAAGGGGGCGGATATAGGGGTTGGCGGGAGGGGGTTGAGTTGCCGGAAAAGTCTAGGGGTGACACAACCGATTTTTTTACTCAATATATATTATAAACAATTTTTACAGTTTTGAATATTTTTTAAAGATTTCAATCATTTCACAACCATCTAGCGTGTCGTTGCTAAAGTAAGCTGAATTAGCGCGAAACGTTTTGTTTTCTTTCTCTCACACGTCATATCACGTACGCGTCGCTCTTCGATTGTTGCTGTCCGTTTTCTCCAAGACCTTGGTGACATTCCTGATGCTAGATTAAATTAGCAAGGCACCGCAACGTAATCCAATTAATCCAACAAATATTTTTTGTTTTTAAATAATAGAGAATAATAATTTTGATTGGAATATCACCGCGGCACAAAAGCCACACCAATAATATTTAAATGGGAAAATGGGGAGGGCGTGAGAGGGAGGGGGGGGGAGGGGGGAGGGGAGGGGTGGGGGGGGGGGTGATACAACCGTATTTTTGTATATTGGCCAGGTTAGTAGAACTTATTGCCAATATTTCCCGATGGCAGCGCGCTATTATGTAAACAATCCGCATGTTTGGCGTATTCTTCTTCTTACGATATTCTTTTTTATTTGTTAGTTCCTATACCGCCTTATCTAAAGTGCACGCCTTATCTAAAGTGCAACCCTTAATTAGTCGCACGAAGAAAATTACATAACTGGTCGTACGGGGTCTCGGGTGACCCCAAATTGTAGGAATTATTTTTAATGTATACTAAATAAATATAAAAATAAAATTATTTTATTGTTAAACTGCTTTATTTGAAATAATATATTTCCAAGAAACAATATGATAAGTCATAATTTGACAGAAAACAAATTGAATTAAAATAATTAGCAAAAAGTTAACACTATATGCTTATGGTGATATAAATGTAAAAACTGTAATATTTTTAGAAACACTCGGATTCACTGTCATCACATTGTTGACAATATCTCTCAGAGTGATCATTGCACACAAATTTATTGCATTCTTGCATTTTGTCGCTACTTTCCGATCGCTTTTCCGCGGACAGTTGTTGCAGCGTCCATTAGACGCATGGGGTCACCTTTTAAGAGAGCAGCGACGTGACGCGTCGCTGCTTCCGCTCTTGTTACTTGATCGCTACTAAAATGCAAACTTTGTCTTGATTTAGGAAACTAGCGGGAGCACGGGAAAATCGACAAGCGACAAGTACTTTTTTTTAAAACGCGAAAGTGTTTCGACACCATGCGACGAATTAAGGGTTAATAGAAACCTCCTCCTCGCTTCAGAGTAGATGAGAGAGTCGCCTACAAAATGTAGCCATATCTGCTATCGTGTTGAGTTACTACAATTTTGTTGGCTGCAATTCCAGAGCAACGGTGTAGTGGATTTCCGGAGCTATTTTTTAATATTCCGGAGCAGAAATTTTCTTCTTTTATGTGGAAGGCACATAAAAAAGAAAACGTAGAATAAAACATATATAAAAAGAATCTTTCTTTTGCAAAAGAGAGCACTGCACAGCATGTATCAGGTAACGACTAGGACCTCATGCAAAGAATATTTCAGCAAGGCAAGGGTAATGACTATGTATTCGGCGTTCATATACCAGTGTTTAATGTATGCTAGACAGCACCTCGCAGAAATTGCAATTAATTCAGACATTCACTCGCATCATACCCGCGGTAGCTCCCTTTTATTCGTACCCCGAATACGACTGGCAAAAGTACAGAAAAGCTTATTGTATCTTAGCATTAAATTTTATAATCTACTCCCTACAAAATTTAAACAGCTGGAGGACATAAAATAAAAAAAAAACATCAAGGAGATGCTGATAGGCCACCCTTTCTATAATCTGGCCGAATTTGAGGGCCATGATTTTTAAAATGTTGTGCCCATTTGAATTACTTAAAAAAGTAGAGCCTTATTGTCTGATTATTTTATATGGTCTTATATATGTACTTTTGGTTTAAAATGCATAACGTAGATTTCATTTGATTATTTAACATTTTACTGACAATTTGAATGTTACGATGAATAATCTTACTAAGTATCTTTTCAAATTACTAACTACTTCAAATATTAGGCTTTTATTTTGATTATTTATATTTATAGTTTGACAATCTAGTAGTTAATTCTTGACTACCTGTGTATGTTCAGTAAAGAGTAGTAACGAGACTTACTACCTAGCACAATTATTTTGACACGTCCAAGAGCGGTCTTTAGCCGTCAATTGAACACGACGAAAATGTAATGTAATGTAATGTATATATTCTCTCGCAAATGTTGCACCTAAAATTTTTACATCATTTCTGACAAAAAAAATTCGCCTCCAAAACGCTAACTATGAAAATTTAAAATTATAGCGCGTACCAATAATTAATAAAAACAATTAGGTTTGAATAAAAAAACCGAATAAATACAATTTAAAAAATCGATTGTCTCTAAGACTTTCTCTGAACGCAGACAAGTACTGATTTTTTTAAAATATAAATTTCGTAAATAAAATCAATGAGCGCCCTCTCTCGGTTGACGGACGAACCAGGTTGGGTTTCGATGCAGCCGCCTCGGGCGGCGCGGTTCGTTCCTAGGCTAAGGGAGGATTGGGAAAAGAATATATAGCAAATTTTAAAATTATTAGTGTATCTTGGACATATCATAATCCAACCCATTTTTTTTGTATATTTCCATGTCCAAATCCATTACAATGAGAATTCGCCCCAACAAGGCATATGTCTACTTAATTTAAAATTTCTAAGTCCAACACATCAAGATTGAAATATTAATGCGCCCACCAGGGAGGCGCATCAGTCGACTACAACCTTTTCAACTCTTGCCATGAACAAATGATGCCTGCTTGCCAAATTTTAGCTAAATCGGATTAAGCACTTGGGCGTTATCTTGTAGGAACACACACACACACACACAGACACATACACATGACACACACATAGACTCACAGACAGACCTCACTCTAGAAATGGTCTTCATACTCTTAAGCGTTTTTGATTACCGTTTAGAAATACACAGACACACAGACAGACTTTCATATGGGAATGATCCTAAGGGGCTCGAATTGGATATTTCCGTCTTTACCTCGAAAAAAAAAATCGCGTTTAAAATGCTTTTCCTCCTCGTCGGTTGGTGGGCATGACAAAGTTAAATATCAGTGATAAATGGTAATAAGTATTCTAAAATTTTTTGACAAACGGATCTGGTGCTGACAACGACTATGGATACATCTTTTATTTATTTATTAATTTATTTATTTTTAGGAAAACCAACAGCTAATTATAATTTAACAAAAAGACGAAGTAGTATAACAGAAAACCAATTAAAGGTTTTCACGTTTAACTAACGTTGTAGAAACATATGTGATCTTTCAATTATAGCTATCGGTAAAAAATATATCAAAAAATATTCAAAAATTAGTGCTAAAGAATTCACTGCTCAGCCGCTGCCTAGCTGAGTTAATACTCGTACAGAATAGATCAAAGTGAAATCGTTTAATCAAATCATTGAAATTGTCACTTGTTCGCTACAGAAATGAATTTTGCCTATAGTTGGTACCAGCATAAGGAGGTATAGAGTAGGGGCTCATTTTAGGAGATATTGAGTTTGTAGTTTCTCTCGGTTATTCACTTATCTGTTTATAGAAATTCATCATTAAAATTCGTCGAGGCGTGTCGGTACCATAGTCAAAGCAAATTGGTTTATACGATAGTAATCTCCAGAGGTATGCAGCGGAAGAGACAACAAGGCTATATTTTTCGGTTTTCTATAAAAACTGCTGTGTATTTCCCGGCGCGAAGCTCGCCCGTTTTAATCGAATCTTTATGAAAAGCCATTTTAATTTTTCTTATCTGTTGTTTCTGCAGCCGGAAAGCGCGCGCACGCCCGCCCGCACGGACAAAGGCTTCGCGGGCTTTGAGTTATTTACCAATCTGGGGCGAACAAACACACACATCCGGCTTTATGATGCATTCGTTCGGAGCGCGGCGCGCTGTGACCAAATCAAAACCGCACTAAAATGGATATGCACCGGTCCTTTTATTCCAGCTGCGGTTTTGCATTTGCCATTTAAAATGCATATCTATGAATAACCAGCGCAGCCACGAACATTCCGCTGAATCCAATGCATATACAAAACGAAATATAAGTGATGTACTACAGTTTTTAAGTCAATTTACAAGCGATATATTCCTACCACCATTGATTATATCGGGGTATTAGGTTGCTCAATGCCACGACTAGAGCTGTCGACTACAACGGGCGAACCACCACCTGAGGAAGTTTTAACGAAGAAAAGCGCGCGCACGCCCGCCCGTACGGACAAAGGCTTTGCGGGGTTTGAGTTATTTACCAATCTGGGGCAACCAAACACACACCCGGCTTTATGATGCATTCGTTCGTTGCGGGGTGCGCTGCGGCCGAATCAAAACCGCACTAAAACGGATATGCACGGGTCCTTTTATTCCCGCTGCGGTTTCGCATTTGCCATGTAAACTGCATATCTATGCATGGGTAGCGCATCCACTGACATCCCGCTGAATCCAATGCATATATAAACCGCAATATCGCTTTAGGATTCTATAATCTCGATTTAACCATGAGAAAATACTTTTTAAATTTTTCATGGAATAAACTAAATTTGAGTCTAGACAGCCGTGTTTGAACTGTAGTTTTTCCGTAATAATAGTTACAATAGAACGCCTATTTGTTGAAACACTTTGGTGAGCTTATTACGATGAAGTTAATAGTCAATAATCAATAGTTTTTATTTATACAAAATTGCAAATATAGTTGGATTTGTCATAATAATATAGTTTTACAAATTAAATAACCAAAATAAGTTAGAAACATGTAATCGCAAAATATCAAATTAATCGATAAAAATATTTAATAAAAATGATACTAATAATATCTAAAGTTAGAGAAAATAAAATATGAATGCTCAATTATCACATGTGTAATACTTTAATAATTATGATGAATATTTACCTATTATCAATTTATTATTACTAAATTTACTAATATGATTTAATATAAGAATAATATATATAACTTAGAGAAGCTAATATGGTTTTTCATAATAAGTATAAAAATTAATATATTTTTATATTATTTCAAGGCCATCTACCATATAAATAGCATGTATTCAATTCTATATTGGAAAATTTTTGGTTCTAAATGTCGTATTGACGTTGGAAGTTTATTAAAAAAACTATAAGCCAAATACACAAATGGCGTTTGTAATTTAAACGGGCGGACTTTGGGAATGGCTTTGTTGGCTTTGCTCCGAGTGTCGCGATAATGTACGTGCATGTTAAGCGTACACTTGTGCATGTTGTTTCTAGCATACACTAAATAATTGATAATATACTCTGATGCCGCAATAAGTACTTTACTATAGATTATATAGCGTATTAGATTGCTCAATAAATAAAATACAAACGGAGCTGCCATGGAATTCACCGACCGGAGTCGGGCCCATCATAATACTATTTTTTACACTTCTGGTGAGTAAGAAGTGAATTCCGGACTAACGACCGGCTGTGGTAGGTTTAGGACAGCTGTCTTGCCACATATGAGCGTTCACCTTAACACTCCTCCTTTGAAGCAATAGAATTTGAGATGCGCAAATCGCGGTTTTAGATATTTTTTTCTAGGAAAGAGTGGATTATTTTTCTAGAAAGACCAAGATATTTAAAGAGGTGAAATAGGGATTTAGCTGGCAGGCCATGAGCGCCAACTTACACCGCGTGAAGGTGAACAGTGAATCCTTTCCGGGTGACGGCATTTGCGAGATCATGGTATTTATTTAATTTGTACTCGTGGTCTTTTGGGATATTTGATTCCCACGGAACAGTTAATTTTATAATAGGCCCTATTATCTCCCTATATAATAGGCCTAGCTAATAGGCCCTAGCTAATAGGCCCTATCTAATAGGCCCCCTAGCTAATAGGCCCTATTAGCATCTATCTCGCAAGGTGGCCCACCTTGCGAGATAGAAAGTAGAGAGTTATATCTGGACGGAGGGCTGTGCATCCGAGGCTTTCAGGGAATTTATACTGCTTAGAGACCGAATCGACCTACAGAATCCAATCCGAAGCTTTCTCATTGAGGAAGGTTTTGTAGTTAAATGTTTTAGGCCTTTAGAGCCATCCCGCACAAACTATATTGAGGGTTTGGAGGCTACTGTCAAACCCTTGTTGGCACGAGCCATTGAGAGGCTAATTACCTCGCGAATAACAGCGAGAACTTTGTCATGGCGGTAAGTGTACCGTCCTCGATCTAAGGCAACCTCGCAGCCAGCCAGAATATGTCTACTAGCTGAGCAAGGGGTATTGCTACAAATGGGACATGAACTATCCTCGGCATAGCTCCAACGAGCGAGGTTACTGGGATCTGAAAGTGTATGCTGAAAGGCATTCAAATAAAATGTCAGCATCTCTGGCGTCCAGTCATAGAGCATTACCTTCCAGTGCGTTGGAGGCGGAATGCAAAAGTCCCCAATTGTTGTCCAATCATTCTGGCATTGCAGGCCAATAGCATGCGCCATACTATTGCTGTTGTAATCTCCCCGCAAGAGAGACTTCTTCAAGTCCACGTCGCTCGTGGTTGTACTGCCATGCCCCAGACCACTACCATTCTGGCTGATTCCAGTACGGAACTTTTTGTGGACTATTTTTTTTAAAAAATATATTTATTGGAATTATTAAATTAACCATTTTATAATAAATATAATATTAAAAGAAATGGCAAAAACTTTCCTCTTTCATTCACTGGCTAGTGCTGCCCAACTGGGATATACCCGTTCCAGGGCAAGCAATTTGTATTTTTACATTTAAAACGAGGGTCGTTGAACCAACCAAACACAATAATAATAATAATAATTTTAAAATATAATATAATAATAATAAATAAATATAATAATAAAATTTACAATATTATATAGGAAATAGAAATACTAAATACATAAGAATACACATATACACACATACATACATATATACACAATATATGTTAAGTCAACTTCAAATTATTCTACTACGTCGATCATGTCATGGATAGATAAACGCTCTTTTTGCACCAGCCATTTATTTATTTTGCTTTTAAACACATGACAATTGGGGCTGGTTTTAATGTCACTGCTTAATTTATTATAGAGTCTTGTAGCTATGAAAGAGTAGTGTCGCTGTCCGAAAGTCGTCTTCATACTATACTACGATTTGAAAAATGGGATTTTACTACGTAACCCAATGTGCAGATGACAGTCACAATTTATCAAACTCTCTTTTTATATTCAATATGGCAGCGTTCGAGGTATAACAGTATGGGTGCGTACTTTAAGTGGCACTCTAAACAAGTCTATATGGTATAAAATAATGATATAATAAAAAAAACATTTTGAAATCATAGCTCTCATTATTTTATTATTATTGAGCGCGCGCACGCTTGCCTGCGCGAACGAAGGCTTTGGGGACTTTGAGTTATTTACCAATCTGGGGCGACCAAACACACACCCTGCTTTATGATGCATTCGTTTGGTGCGCGGCGCGCTGCGACCGAATCAAAACCGCACTAAAACGGATATGCACGGGTCCTTTTATTCTCGCTGCGGTTTCATATTTGCCATGTAAAATGCATATCTATGCATGGGCAGCAAAGCCACTGACATCCCGCTGAATTAATAGCATATATAAACCGCGATATCGCTTTACGATTCTATACTATTAAAATTTCCATGAGAAAATATTTTGTGAATTTTCCATGGAAAAATACTGAAATTCAGGCGGGCCAGTTGTGTTCGAGTCGTATTGTTTGAATAATAATAAAAATAATAATTTAATTCGATAACCCTAAACATGTTTGTTGTACACTGTAACAAAAAAAATATGCATGTATATAAATGACGAAATTATTTTTGACATAATATTAGCCGTTTAATCGGCACCGGCTTAGCAGGGTGCACATCAGTTTCCTTACCCAAAACCTTTGTTATTTTAATAAGGTCCAAGCGCATATCAGAAATCTTTGACAGAAACAATTCAAAAAATTTATAGTTAATAGCTTAGTCAAAAATCCAGTGTATGACTTAGGACATTCGGTTAATGCTGACTAAATATTAAAAGAAAAGAATAGAATAGAATAACTTTATTGTGCTATAAAAACATAACTTAATGAATATTACGCTGGTTTTATAAAAAAGACAATTTATGCACAAATGGCGGACTTATCGCTATAGCGATATCTTACAGTCAACCATTGTCAAACGTTAGTCAAACAAATCTTACAGTCAAAAGAGTATCACTATGTAAAAGAAAGGAATATTCCGGATTGCTGACATTTGCCAAAGAGCGTATTTTTATCAACGAAGGCTATATTGCTGTATTTGACCATTAATTTGGTTATAGATATGTTTAGTATACGATTATCTATTTTCATGGCATCACAGTATTACTTTGATAATTAAGGTTATAGACATTGGACCCGATTGCGTTTTTTTGTGAACTAAAACTGAAATTAGTTCAAGCGAACGAGATAGAGCAATACGTTAGAGTGGAATATGAAACGAACGATCGTCGATAAAACTACCTGTCGAACTTATACTCGTTCGAATAAATTTGAACACATTTCATGCGGTGTTAGATTCAGATGCTATATCTTTAGTGAGTAGTTCTAATACGAAAAAGTGACAACCGTTCATTTCTCAGTTCGCTCTAGCGTATTGCCCTGTCTTGCTCACACACACTAATTTCCGATTTTAGTTCACGAAGAAACGCAATCGAGCCCATTGTACTCTTTATTTATTTAGAAATTTTAATTACTTTTAATTATTTTAAATTACTTAAATTAATTTATATACCCACCACTACCACGATAGTTAATTTTCCTTAATCACTAAGAATGTTAGACCTAATGACGCATCCAAGTGCAGGAATGCCAACTACTGGAGTAGAATATATTGTCAGGCAGTTTTATGCAATTTAGAGCGAGGAAACTATGTTTATAAGAAATAAATGCTGGTGGCTGCAATATAATAATAATTCAATATATTGAGATGTCAACCACAACGGGCGAACCCGTCACCGCAGGACGTTTTAACGATTCATCGTTCTATCGACCGTGCAGTGAGCGTAGAAGACTTTGGACATAACAAATCCGACGTCTAGCTACGCCACAACCCGTTAGAGACCAACGCCTTACCGCGAGTAGCCAGGTATGTTACCTGGCGGGCGGCACTCACGCCCTAACTACCAATTGTGACCAGATTTCTCCGGTCTCTCGATTGGTTCCGAGTTCGAGGTCGCTTGCGCGGTCCTCTCCCTTACGAAGCGGTGAAACGGAGTATACCGAATCTGTCGCGGACCAAGGCGTCCTTTGCCCGACTCTGAACCGGGATCGGATGGCCAATGGTCATTTCAAGAGCAGTCGCCGTAAGGTAGACAACTACCCCCGCTCTATAGGAAACAATACAGTTCCCAGACTCCCCCGATTGTTAGTCGGAGAGCACAATCGATTGGCTTGCGCCGCTCGGTGCGCAGACCGTCCAGGAGCGCCAGAGGATTGATTCCCAGGGGAGACTGGTTGACCCAGTGTCCTACCCAGGCTCGCACCCCATGCGTGGAGGCCATCGGATGGGTGTTGACCCGTGAGTGTGACCGACCCTGAAACAGAATGGGTCTTCGTGGCCAACTCAGCAAGGGCCCATTAGCTCCCAATAGTTCAATATAGCAATGTGTACTCCGTCAGCGCAGAATATACAGCAACGAGTGCCGCCAGAGGCAGTTGCAACGGGACCCAACCGGGTTCGTCCGCCCACCGATTGAGGGCGGTCATAGATTTTATTAATGAAAGTAATATTAGGATGAAATCAGTCCTTAGCTACTTGCCGGGTAAGTCTTGGGGTGACACATGGTTTTTTAGTTTGTTGCTGGGTGCAACATAATAATATTAACAGAACGCTATTCGTACGAAAAGGAGAGCTTTTATTGCCTGCAGGCAATATTTAAAGCTAATCTACTCTTGTATGAACATTATTTGCTAATACATGCTTCGTAACTTAACCTATATAAAGAGTATGACAAATACAAAAAAATAAGATGGAAAGAGATATATATTTAACTTTTTGTGTGGACAGGATGTTCCACACCAATAATCTAACACCTTAAGACGCTACGGTTTAAAAAGGAGGAGAAGGGGAAGGGAAAGGGAATTTATGTGGAAGATTTCAAATGTTCTCTGAGTCTGTTTTTGAAACTTGTTATGCTTGGCGTGGTTCTCACATTTTTCGGCAAAGCATTCGAAAGACTGGCTCCGTGCACAGTGAAAGAGAATGAAAAGAAGTCAGTGCCGTGACTATAGGTTTTTAATCGATTTTCAATTTGACTAAAATGTATTGACTATTTCTATTATTAAGTAGGCACATATTAATTATACCTTGACTATTTTTATTTGCAATATAATCACTAAGACATTTTATTTTACTTTTTGACAATCGTCACATTTTTTTTGTTATTTTTGACATTATATTTAATAATTTTATACTAAAATTTTATACTGTTTTTATCTGGTAAACTAAATGGTAAGACTCGATTGAATTCTAAAATAATACCTTCTTTATTCTTACCAGTAACCTTTTATGTTTTAATTATTAATATAAGAATTTGATCATTAATGAAGAATTCAATCATATCACGGCCAAATATAAATGTAATACACCTGTCTATACAACTATGTATTAGTTTTTAGGACAATAAATTATTTGATTTGATTTGATAGGGATAGAGAGTAGCAGGTTATCTTTTGATCTAATTAACATAATAAATATTCAATTTAGAAATGCGTAAAACATCACTACATAATGTTGAATGAATACAAATCACACGAAACGGGCAAACGTAAACGGATTACGAATCAATCTAGAATTTATATCGCGAAATCCATCAAAGGGCGAAATGTTTTGGTTTTAATCTGTTCATGGGCGGATTAATTGACAGATTTGAAAAGCAAAATCGCCGACCCGCAACGAAATGGACTCAAATTATATTGCCGGCGATATAAAATGGCCAGTCGGCGTTACACTGACAGCGGCGGAGCTTTTATCTGTATTAAATAACGCTACGGTCTGCCTATTTCAGAGGGAAAAATTACGTTTTTCTACCCTTTGACCCAAAACAATTTTTATGATTGGACGAATGATCCAGCTCAGCCTTGCTTAGAACGTATCATATTATTTTATTTTATTTTATACTGGAACCAAACAGAACTACATACATTGCAATAAAAACGTATTTAAAAGTGACAAAAATCCATTAATGTGATTCCGAATATAAAGTATACAAAATAAACGCAATATACTTTTATATTGTTTCGGCGTGAGAATGGGGGGAATCAAGATGGGAAGTGAGGTGAAAGGAAGAGACAAAATAGATTTAAATCATGTACTAGCTCATCATGCTCTAGCTAGCATTATCATGTACTAGCTGTTGCCCGCGGCTTCGCTTCGCGTAAAGTGACGAAACGATTTGTTAATTTAAGTAGGGTGGCGTTTATTTGCCTCTTTAGACGCTACCTTTAGATATGCAGTGCCAGACGTCCCCTCAGATGCAGGCTACCTATATTGTAGACGTACGCGTCTTGTTCCTCGCCACCCGCACCGCCGTCCGCTGAACGCTGACCTTGCTGGGCCAGCAGCCGCCGCCGCTTGATAAGTATTTCAGTGTGGTTGCACTCGTTACTAATTTCATGATAAAACTATACCACAACTTGGGTTGTCGACTACAGCGGGCGAGCCCGTCACCTCAGGAAGTTTTAACGATTAGTCGTTCTATCTCCCTGGAAGTGAACGTAGAAGACTTGGGGACGAAACAGTCCACCGTCTAGCTACGCCACAAGCCCGTAAGAGGCCAACGCCTTAACCGCGAGATAGCCAGGAATGTTACCTGGCGGGCCGACACTCACGCCCTTACTTCCAATTGTGACCAGATTACTCCGGTCTCTCGATTGGTTACGAGTTCGAGGTCGCTTGCTCCCTCTACCTTACGAAGCGGTGAAATGGTGTAAACCGAATCTATCGCGGACCATAGCGTCCTTTGCCCGGCTGTTCACCCAGGATCGGATGGCCGATGGTCGTTTCAAGAGCAGTCGCCGTAAGGTCCGCAACCACCCCCGCTCTATAGGAAACAGTACTGCTTCCAGACTCCCCCGACTGTTAGTCAGAGTGCACAGTCGATTGGCTATCGCCGCACGGTGCGCAGACTGTCCAGGAGCGCCAGAAGTTTGATTCCCAGGGGAAACTGACCATAAGGCCAGAGTCCTACCCAGGCTCGCACTTCATGCGTGGAGACCGTCGGATAGGTGTTGACCCGTGAGTGTGACCTACCCTGAACAGAATGGGTCTTCGTGGCCAACTCAGCAAGGGCCCATTAAGGCGACGTACTACTTAAAAAATAAACCGTATCTGAGTTTTTAAGCCCCGCCTACTTACCCCCTCCCCTCGCGACGGGGCAGGTGTTTATTATGTTGACTCATCTCGCAGCGATATTCACTCGCTATCGATGTCTGGACTAAACACACTAGGTATACACTATTGCAATGGGATTTATATTTTGGGGTTATGCAAGTGTCATGTACCTACGCTGGTGAAGAAGGCTACGCTTTATCATCATCTAAACTTGAACATTATATTACTTTCCCGGCCGCCACTGGTAGGGAAGGTGTTGTGATCGTGCGGAAAAAAATGTTTAGATAACGATAGAGATGTCCATTTTGAGGTCCACCAAGATGATTAAGACCATTTTCAGAGAAATGTATGTCTGTTTGCCTGTATGTAATCTCTCACGATAACTGCCGAGCCGTTGAACCGATTGAGTTGAAATTTGGATAGTATCACCCTGGAATGCGCCCATTAGATTTTGGCTGTCAACTGTTAAACCAAACTATCACTGTCAAAAATTGACAGAAGCCATATCTTACAGAATTTCATTTGCGATATGTCATTTGAAATCCCCTGAAAAACTGTATTAAGAAGAGTCACCTGTCACTAATTAATTTTCGACATTTTAAAATTATTTTAAATGGTGATAGATGACAATTGGAGAAATGCCGTTTGGATACAGTTTTCCAAGGGCTTTTAAATGACATAAATCGCAATTCATGTTCCGTGAGATACAGCTTTAGTATTTTTTTGATAGTTGTAGTGACAGTTTTTGATAGTATTTCTGAGTAGATACATACATATTAAATGTAAAGAGACGAATAAATACATTTAAAATTGCGCAGTACATTTGAGACTTCCTTTTTGTAGCCTTGACAGTGTCGCTTTGTAGTGGTGCGCCGACTTTTGTAATTAAAATTCATCAAATGATAATACATTTTCAAAAGCCTGTTCATCATTATTAATTAGATCTGTACTCAGCACAGATTTGGAATATCGTGTACTTTTCGGTGGCTCTATATTGCTTGTGCTTTGCTTTGGAGTGTTATTGGCAAGTACATTCTCTGTGAGTTCTTTGCTCACTTTGTGATGGAATCACTGAAAACTAACTACCGCTTAAGCGTTGGACAAGGGAGAGGAACCGATTTCTTTCGTTTTATCGTGTCGTTTCTTTTATTTGCTTCTTTCAAAGTGTATTCAGGCTCCCTTAAATCCATATTCCTTCATACTCCTGGATCGATAATTTCAGGTAATACACAGTCCATATAAAAACAAACAAGTTTTTTCCATGACATTTGTCCAAATCAAATCATTCGTCTGTATATATTCGGTTTTGAGGAGATCGTTTTTACCAGACCAAAATGTAAATAGGCACACTTCCTTTCCAGTTATATGTATCGTTCCAGTTACAGTTTCTTTCCAGCACACTTTCTTTAAAGTTATCCACAATACCACAGATAGTTCATACCTTGTTGAAAACTTACGTTTTTTCGTTCCTCAGCGATTAATTCGCAATTCACGCACGTTTGAGGTATCTCGTGCCAATACCAACTACGGGAAACATTCCATCGCTTATGGGCTGATATGCACGTACGACTCTTGTTTCTCCACCATCGACATTTTCAACCTCAACCAACCGACGTTCGTTAAAGAATTATTCAAATCAATTGCACCTAACGAGCTTGTTAATACCTATAGTAATTAGTTATATACTTTCTATACAACAAAATAAAATTCGAAATTTAAATTCTAAGTGTCAACATATTTTAAAATTTTCTCCCCTCTAAATAATAATTAAATAATAAATTTTAGTGATTATAGTGCAATTCTATAGTCTGGATTAACTCGCGGTTAACACGGGACGCGTCCCGAAGGATCTGATCGGTCTGAGCTGTTCACTTTAAATATTCGACCAGCGTGTCTATGGAAAAGTCGACCATCGAAAACAAGCGAGCTGTAGTTACTGGCTGAAGGCAGATCGACTTTGCTGAAGATACATCGGAGGACTTACTGAAGGTGGTGGTGGATTTGATTGACCAGCCACCTTTTGAAGACTATATGCAAAGACTCTCAGAAGGAGGTTACCGCAAGGTATAAGGACGATCAATTGTGCGCTGGCAGCTTAGAAGGATTACGAGACTCTTGTGGAGGCGATAGTGGTGGACCTCTGCAAGTGGCGATAGCTGACAACCAATGCCTTTTCAACATAATCACCGTTACCAGTATTGGAAAGAGCCCTTGCGGAAGTGCCAAGGGACCTGGCATATACACTGCCGTGAAGAGTCATGTGAAATAAATGGCGTTTTAGGAGTATGTCTACCGGCGAAAAATTGTCCAAAAACTGAGGGGGATTTGCCAAAAGGGAAACTATCACAATTTTGTATAATGTCGGAACAAGAGACTGTATGCCGTATTCAACACAGCCCCATGAGCAACAACACGAGATCATCAGAAAACCAGGATAAATCCAATAATGCATCTTCTATATCACCGCCTACTACAACAACTACCAATAAGTCACCGGTCATCTCTACAATAGCTCCAGAAAAAACTCAAACATCACCACAAGCCATAACTACCAATTTCATAAATGACAGTGTGAAAAACGAACTAAATCCGAAAAAATAGCTCTGCAATATTGAGTAAAAATTTAACAATGACAGTCATTGCTGCGTTAGCGATTAATTGATTTATTTTATTTTATCTGCATCCAAACTTTTCTCTGGTCGTAACGGTCTCCGTTCCATCGGGTTCAGAAGAGGGAGGAAGAGAGAGTGCACCCGTGGTCGCGCGCCCACCTGTGCACTATAATATAGCCTGCGCACTTGACTGCTTCCGAACAGTGGACTCTGAGAAGACTAAAGAAGTCACTAGAATCTACAATGCAGTCGCTGTGGCCGAACACGGCTAGAAGGATATATATACAACATATCAGTAGCTACCACAAATATTTATAAATATCTATAAATATTTATTATATATCTATAAATACCTATAAACATCAATAAATATCTGTATTTATATATCCACTATACGACCTATCTATATCTTTATTTATATCTATATACATATACACATACCATCGTCTAACTCCTTCTTCCTAATCACTTCCAATTCCCTACCTCTCCCATCGGTTTTCTATATATTTTTTATATTTAATATGAACTTTGTTTATTTTATAATTAAATTTTAAGTGTAATATGCTGAAATCCAAATGTGTAATAAACGATTATAGGCGTAATGTTTTTCTTTTTTTTCTACATTTATGCACACGTATGTATATTGTATGCGCTGTATTTTTCCAGAAATAAAATAAAAAATAAATAAATAAAAAGAAATTATATATGGACCTGTCCTTGAACTTGAACGTACCAGTGATGTTTGATGCTGATTTCAAGTTTTCCATCTTTCTGTTTCCAAAATGTCACTTTTCTTTTTCTTGTCGCTTCCGTTAACCAGATTCTATGCGCTGTAATGGGAAATTTGACTTCAAAAATATAATCATCAGATATTCCATCTGGAGAAGCTCCCAAAAATGGAAATTTAGGGTCAATGAATAATCCACATTGCTGAATTTCCACTTTTTCTAGACATATTTTTCATTCTAGTGCAGTTGTTTCATTTTCTTTTCCATGGCAAATTGATGCTACGTTGCTCAAATCCCATTTTCAGTCATGGATTTAACTAAATTGGCGCATTTTGTGTGTTGTTAACTATTGACAATTTTGCCAAAGTTAGACGCAGTTACCATTTTTCTTCGTAATTCCAACCACTCGCTGCTTTCACCTTGAATAACCGTAAGTTTTTCAATTCGCAATCGATCATTTTTCTATTTTCCAATTCTTGAAATAACAGAGCTTTGCTTTTTTCGAATATTTCTGATGGAACATCGGGTTGGTTGCAATGTTCTCCATAATGCGAATTATTGTTTTTTTTTTTCAAAAAAACTTTCTGCTTTTATTTCTTTTATAAAGAATGGATTTACTTAAATGCCTCTGTCTTCTTTATTCCACTTTTGATATCCTGCCAGAGGGACTTTTGCCTATATATTTTTTATGTAATCTTGAGAGTGGCTGTTTTGTATTAAATGATATAACTGCCGCATTACATCGCGCTTGGTAAGACTGCTTTTGGGTGTAATTTGTCCTCTTACCACCAATAAATTTTGCAATGATGCCGTTAAACCTTTCGAGAACATTACTATCTACATCATGAATTAGGCTTCTTGCATGTATTGCTACCTACGTTTTAAGTTATGTAACGTATTCTTTCCCAAATAATGTCACCCATCAAACAACTCATTGCATCCAGTGTTTCATTTTCCGACAAACAATTTTAAAAACTTCTACATTTATCATGGTTTCCAAATGCATCTATCGGGGCGTTCAAAATGTCATTATACAGGCAATCAATTTTCTCATCAATTGAAAAGTTTTGACATTTATTATAAGCTACTGCTGATGTAATATTTCTTCGCATTTTTAGTTTTTTTTTTCACAGACATTACAAGTTGAATAAAAGCTTTTAAAAAGTAGATACCTACGTTTTGTTTTTTAAATTACAATTCTGCCTATCTGACGGTTTTCTATATTAGAACGGTCAGAATCGTAGCCTAATAGTATATTATATTTATACATGGTGTATAGCTCTGTCATATGGCTCTAACGCAAATGTATTGGCATTATTTACTGTCCCCTTATATATGACACATTTTGATTCGCGGGAAGCAAGCTGAAGTGGCGCACTTGTTTTAAACTCGCATAAGATCACACCGGTCGTAGGTTCAAAACCTACCGATTTTTTTTTTTTTTTTTGTTTTTATACATAAAGAAACATTGTTATCAAATAAATGAACACTTTTTATTAAAAAAAAGTAATATTGTAAATAAAAAATAAAAAAAAATAAATATTAAATATTATTTTACTTATTATTGTTTCTATTTTTCAACATATGATTTATCATGTTTTTAAACCTCTTTCATTTACACGGTGAAATAGCCATCTAAAACCGATATTTTTTTACTTCACATCTCCGATCCATCGAAATGTCAATTTGGTAATAATAAGTCATGAAACAGAGCGTCGCGAACGCAACCGCATATGTCGGCCTTCGAAGCCGAAATGAACCACGTTTCTAAGAGCCAATAACATTTCATTATAAAAGGTTGGCTGTTATGCCATTTGAATCAGTAATTGATCCCCACATAAGAACCATATTGACCCAATGTCGCTTGCGGCATTTTGAATGCCAGCGCGTCGTCGCGAGAAGAGCGCGCTCATCTCATTGTATGACAAAAATAATATAAACGGGCTCTGCAAAATATTATTTTTAAAATATACTGATATTTTATTTGAAAAAAATAATCGTCAGTACTACAAGTTTATTGTACATAGTTTATGTAAAAAAAACAAACTTGAAAAAAACACACAGTAATAAGTAATATTTAACAGTGAATATGGATGAAAGTTACACTTTTTATATAATTTTTTTTAACAAGAAAAACTTATTTTTTTAAATTTATGCGAAAGCATTCCTCTTTACAACTATTGTTAAAATGCCGTAGTATTTTTTTTGAGTTTCTTGATCGTGCAGTTTAGTGTGAGGCACGTTTCAAAAAATGCTCTAAAATGAAAATTTCCTGTATAGCTCCCAGATTTAATTATTTTCCTCAATTTTCCAATACTTAAAAAAAATCTGAAATAGCTATCTACTTAAGAAAGGTACTGTGAGTTACGATATTTTTTTTTTGTTGGCTAACATCATCAGTTATTTCAGTATGACTGTTCAAAAATTGCCAAAAAATGTAATTTTCGAAATTTACCTACATCGTCGCCTTAACTCCCCACATAAAACGATACCACAAAAAAACTTATAAAAATTAACCACCTGTAATAATGGATTTATTTATTTTGATAAGGAATCTTATTTTATTGCTAACTAGCAACCCGCCCCCGCTTCGTACGTGTGCAATTTATTAATAAATAAAACGATGAGTGCGCTAAGCAAGGAATTATGAAATATATTTATTTTATACCGTTTATTTATGTAAAAGTTTTTAGATATGTCACAAATGAGAAATATAAATAATGTTAAAATTACTTTCAGACGCAATTTTATCGTGAAGCATTGATCGAAATTTGACCACGGCTTATAGATTCAAATTTGTTTAATTTTAACTGTCACCGTCAACATTTTATTTGTACTGACAGTTATTATAGAATGTTTTTATATAAACATAAAAATAAAGATACCTATAATTATTGTCCGAATTGGGATGGTATATTCATAGTGATACTGCGTAACATTACGTTTCACACAATTCCCTGTTATCGTAACAGATTGACAGATTTACCTATTCGCTATGTTTCTTAAGTGAAATAATGTTAATAATTAATTTCTCATTAATTAATAACATTATTTCACTGGCTTAACTGTAATATCTAACTCATATCAAATATTATTTCATATAAATCCGCATATAGAATAGAACATGTTTATAATTTAAAATCTTTGTATATTCTTATGCATGCTCTCAATATTATATTAAGAAAAATATTAACGTAATGTGTAAAAGTTTTTTTCCGATAAGCCTTTTCTTCAGTGCTGTGGCGTACCCTTTTCCCTTCAACTCTTTATTATTTGTAGGCAGGTGGTTATAAATTTTTATTGAGTTGTATAAAGATCCAAAAACATATTATACAACCGAATTAATAACCTCGACCTTTTTTTAAAGTCAGTTAACCCTTTATTATAGCTTCATGTGACATTTCTGTAACAAACCACTAATCCCCTCAAAAATCCCCCTAAATAAGGCACTAAATTCATTTAGTTCATTTGAATCCGTCTAGCACTACTGTACCCTACCACTTAGTATCGAGTACAACTCATAGATAGCGTAACTAAGCGACTTATGTGAGTTTAATTGTTGCGCGTTGATGAAAGTGATAAATTAGAACTAAGACAAGTGTTGAATGACTGATAAAAAAATATAAAGAGTGTATACAATTGTGTGGTTTTCATGGAAACCTGTAGGTAAGAATATAATTTTATCCATTCAAAATTTCGAAGCAAAAGATGGCAAGTTAGGATGTTCTAACATTTACTGGAACTGACTATGGCAAATTCTTGGTTATTATACCGAAGAGTAAGCAAGGCAAAATATCTCAACGGCAAACAAATCTTGTCCAGTCTTCAGCAGAATTTAGACTTGAGATAGGCGAAACCTTAAGCGAGCTTGGCCTGAAGCCTAACATCAAGAGTCGAAGGTCTTTAGAAGATGAAATTCAAGCCAAAAAACATAAGGGCCCTGCGCAACATGTTCCTCCATTGACAGTAAGGCAGGACCAGGTCGGTCATTGGCCGATTTGGGTTAAAAAAAGGATACGTTGCAAGATTCCCAAGTGCACTGGCGTTTCAAAAACAATTTGCGAAAAATGCAGTGTAGCATTATGCTATAATAAACAACATATTTGTTTCAAATTTTTCCATACAACATAAATGTTTTTTTATACGTTCAACTCAATGTTACAGTAATGTCACATTCCCTTAAATGTCAAATAAATGATTAATAATAAATATTTTTGAATTTCTGAGAAATACGTGTTTTTTTATTTGCCTAAGCCTATCTTATTATCAACATTATTTTTTGTTTGAAGATCTTGGGCTACAAAGGGTTAAAAATGAATCTGAATCTGAATCTGATGACCCTGCGAAAACTGTAAGACTAATCAGATGAGATAAAACGCCATAGATGATTGAATGATATTGGCAAATAAATGCCAAAATAAGCAACTACGATACAAGAGATTAAAATATATTATGAGACCCCAGTACATGCTCTGATGGTCTATCAGTAGCTCCACACTAAGACCTGAAACATCCCGAAGAAAGCCTACGGCGGCTCGCTCTTCCAAATTATCGTACATTCGTTTGGCTTTTGAGGATTTGGCCGACGAAACGGCCGCCATATTTCATCTCGGATTAGCGGGAGTGGGCCTCTCGCTTTTCTGGACATCCGGATGCGCTCACGTGCGCTCACATACAAATGGCTCAGCGACATACCGCCCTCAATATCCGAACAATCATCATTTGTTATTTATAACGTATGCGGACCGCAATCCGTACAGCAGATGCTCCCGAGCGATGTCGTGTCGTATAAATGCGGGATGACATCTGAATAAACTCATCTATAAATAGAATAACCTACTTTGGATAAAATAATAACATTTTGTTTCATTGATTAGTGGTTTTATTGTTCAATGTTGGATAATTTTGTTTAGGGCGATATGAGTTTAACGACAAAAATATTTAGTTTTATATTTTTATGTTATTTTCTTGTTCAATGTATTAATTTTATAGCATTAATTTAGTTATATAAGTCATTTATTGTTAGACTTACACTCTAGATTTAATATTCAAGGGCGAATTGGATTCGTCTGTAATGCTCTTGAATAATATTTGAAAGTAATAAATAAATAATAATAAATAAATAAATGATACCTCAGAAAAATATCCGAAAAGGGCGGACACGCGAAAAAATAGGCGGGGTCAATTTTGTAAGGTTTGACCAATAAAAATCCAGCGTTGACGAAGCGTCAAGCGCGATTCCACGTCCGCTCGCTCCGGGGACCCGGCGCATAATAAACGGTATATCGCAGCGCTAGCACAGAATAACTATCTTTTCGCAGTGGTGGTAAAAGGGTGTTAATGACAAAGCATATTTAGCGTAACTCTCAGAGCGCTCTCCCGTTTTAATTAATTGTAATTGATTTCGGTCCTAAATAAAAAATGTGGATAAGTACTGCTCTAGAGAATTAACCAGTCAATATAATGAAATTATAATAAAACACACTCACTGCTTACATTGTAGGAGTAATCGCGCCTGAAAGTTTTCGAAGTCAGTTTAAAGCTTTAATGTCCAAGGCAATGAGCAACTTTCTTGAGTAAAATTTTAAATTGGTTCCTTATAGAAGGATTCACTTAGAAACTTTTTTTAAATGATGCTTATAAAAAAACACTTTTCGGATATAGTCGTTCACAGGTATTATGTCGCCTTAAATTGTTTTATTACCTATTATTTGTTGCATAATTTTGTTAAATTATTTAATTTTATAGGGGGGTTGATCTCAAATCGTCACTTAATTTAACGGAATGTATATAGTATCGGCACTTTTTCATTTATATTAAAAAAAATAATTTCGACAATTTTAATGCTTAATCATTCAAATTTACATAAAAAAGGAATAAAAATACATTTGAAGATAGTTTATGAAACAAGTGACTATGTTAAAACGAATAAAAAAGACGAGAGCTGTTACAAAAATTGAGCTACTATATATATATAATTATTTTTATTACGGTTTTTCTATGAAATAATAATTTGCTTTATATATTTATACATATATATCCTACTAATATTATAAAAGCGAAAGTTTGTATGTATGTATGGATGTTTGTTACTCTTTCACGTAAAAACTACTTAATGGATTTTGATGAAACTTTACAATAATATAGCTTACACATCAGAATAACATATAGGCTATAATTTATAAAGATATAGTGTGAATTATCTAAAATATAACGATAACTGTCAAGTAAGTAGGAAAAAATCTAAGAAATTGACATTCGAAATTTAAATTCTATCCTACTATCCTACTAATATTATAAACGCGAAAGTTTGTATGTATGTATGGATGTTTGTTACTGTTTCACGCAAAAACTACTGAATGGATTTTGATGACACTTTATAATAATTTAGCTTACACATAGGCTATAATTTATAAAGATATATGGTTTTCTATCATCATTATCACAATTTTCCATCACCACGCGGGTGAAACCGCTGGGCGCAGAGCTAGTACGTATATATTTTCGGAATGAACTCATTAAGATGTTTAATTATACACTAAACACAATATATTTATGTCAATTTGTTAACATTTGTAGATTGGGAGATTTGGACAACTATTTACTTGATAGTTGGACATTTAAAATGCCCTATGATACTCAGTCTGACAAAACCATTCTAACAATATGGCTACCTACTTCTAAATCGGTTGGAGTGTTTGAAAGTTATGGTGGAATAAAGAAACGGGAAACAATCATAAATGAACCCTGAATACATTTCACTCCTTTTTTGTTATATTAGGCAGTCATTTAAAAAAAAAATATATTTTTAACAAAATAATAATATCACGATTTTCATATTAAATATGTAGATGTTTAACGTAGCATACCTGACTATCTACATACGCTGTTTTCCCGATTTTGTTTTGATCTTTTTATTGTGGATTATTTTTGTATAGATGTAAGACGTTATGATTATTTTGCAAGATGACTATTAACCCTTCTGTCTTTGGTGACCCTTCTATCGCGGGGTAAAAAATTCTGCCCGGGACAGTTTTGCGCATGAAGTCGATGGCCTTGAGAAAAAACGACCATAACTTTTAAATTACTATACGGATCGTAAAAAGAATAACTGTATAATGATCGCAAATATGTATAAATATTATAACATTATAACATTATCTCGTAAAACAATTAAGATAATAATGAATAAATATTACAAAGTTAGCACAGCGCGGAGCGCCCTAACCAATATTGATTAGATACCATTTTAGGCATTTGTAAGCGTCTAACCAAGAATGGTTAGCTCACATAGGAAGGGTTAATATTTTATGACAATTATTTATTTTATATGTATACCCACGTACCTACAATCAGTTCTGTTATTTTTATTTGTTTACCATGTAAAGCCGTCTTTAGTCAACGCTACTGTCAAACGAATATTTCTGTTTGATTAGTTTTATATCAATATATTACTAGCAGTATGCGATACGAAAAAACAATTATATATGCGATACAAAAAAACAATTATAATATGCAATAACTAGCTATAAATGATTATTCATGCTTTTATTGTATATTCTGAATGAATAATAAGCTTATTTTTAGCAATAAAGTAATTCAATATACACACAAAGTGGTAAGAAAAATATCTACAAAATACAATACATAATAGAAGTACAAAAATCAATATCCCCAAATTAAAAACCCCAAGTTTCTGTGGACACTCATAGCACTTTTATACCACATTATTATGATATGATAAATTCTCGACACAATAATATGCTTAGTTTAGTATTTAATCTTTAAAAAAATATATAAGCAAGTAATTTTACTTTAATAATGCATAATTCTATGACAATAATATGTATTATACAGTGTGAGTATTTAAATAGCGATATCCTAGAAGTGGTGAATCAGTACGAGCATAACAGCAACTTATGTTAAAAAAAAATAAAAATAACGAAAAAAAAAGGTATTTTATTTTCGAAAAATTTGACTGATATATAAAATTTGACAAGCGTTGAGCGCGCTGCGCCATATAGCAATAGGTGATCGCGAATAAACAATATTCGCGATATTTTATCTACCGCTTGATGGCGCAAGGCGCTCAACTCTTTTTATACTACTTTTCAACACAAAAAAAACCGGTTCTTTTTTTAACAAAATTTAATTTTTTGCTTGTGTTGATTTAGCCACCTCAAGGTGTCCCTTATTTAAAAACTCACCCTGTATAACTCTTATTACAGAACATTGATTCTATATATTTAAAATTAAATATCATAAAACTAATGATTCTCTCCATTTGTACTGAATTTAATGTAAGTTTAATAATTTATTTCTAAAATTTTAATTTTTATGATAATTTTAAAGGATCCCTTTTTTTTAATCGTTAGTTAAACATAAACAGCACATAGACAACATCTAATATAGCATGCGGTGTACCTACACATTGGATATAATGGTCTAGTAAGAATTTATGTAAATATTTTAGTAAGGGGCTTTCTAGACGATCAAGCATGCTTGTCAAGCATCGCGTTGTGGGCTGAGAGGGGATCGTAAACCGCAGGATATATGCAAATATATTTTTTAATATTTACCAAAAATGCCTTATTTTGTAGTTGTATACGAGGGAGTCAGGTTAATTAGACGTAATTAATTGATGAATGACGTGATTCCCTGGTACAAACTACAAAATTATGCATTTTTGGTAAATATAAAAAAATATATTTGCATATTTCCTGCGGTTTACGATCCCTTCCCAGCCCGCGACGCGATGCTTGACCAGCATGCTTGATCGTCTAAAGAGCCCCTAACGATTATTGTATTTTTGGATTATTGTTCGTGTAATAATTACTCTAACTATAATAAATAACAAATACTGTAAAATAAATCAATCTGAATCTGCCGGTGTTTGAAATTAGACGACAATTAGAGCTGTCGACTACAAAGAGCGAACCCGTCACCTCAGGAAATTTAACGATATTGATCGTTCTGTTTCCCGTGAGGTGAGCGCAGAAGACTTAGGAAAACCAGTCCACCGTCAAGTTCCGCCACATGCCCGTAATATACCAACGCCTCACCGCGAGATACCTAGGTCACCCAGCGGACTGACACTCGTGCCCTTACTACCAGTTGCAACCAGATTTATTTTATTTTATTTACATATACATTCAAATGCATGAGCACAATAGAAAATGAATTGCCAAATATTAAAATGCCGTTGTATGCTTCTAAAATTATATACACATCTGCCTGAGCCCAGGTTACATAGCGCATACATTAAACACAAATAATTATCTTTCTATTATGCTAAGCAAAGAGCAGCCGAGCCCGCCTTGCTAGGCACCCCTGTGTTAAGGCGAGCTCACTTTTGGAGTCCCACTAGAGTGCCACGGTTGTGTCAAAGAAAAATTAAAGATAACATTTTAAAAAAAAAAATATTTTAATTTGTATTTATTATTATTATTGTTTTTTCCTTTTTTTATTTTTTATTCCCCTTTTTTAGTATTTTAACCATTAATCTAAACCGCAGACTAAAATCTACAAGCGCGAATCCCCTCTTTTGCCGTACAGAAGTGACTGTCGCATAACATTCATACGAGATAGATATATAGTATGAACACGGATAATATTTTCGCGCTATCCACTCTATTGTAACGCCACTAGATGGCGCTGAAGCACATCAACTTCTATACCGATCAACCGATCAATACAATACAATACAATACAATCAACTCTTCCAGTAGATCAGCATTCGTATATTTGGATGCGTCACAAAATTAAATGCTTTAAATTTAATTATTAACAACATAACTATCATGATAGCTGTTATATTATATTCAATATTACCTACTTACAAATAAGCAAATTACACTAATGTCATTAAAAGTAATAGAGAATAATATGTTAAAATAGAAATGCAAATTCTACGTAGAATAATCAACGTAAAATAATTTTATTGTCAATCCAGCAATATGCCTTCGTATTTTTTAAACATAAATAGATGTTATACTAAATTATATGAGAATTAGAATGTCAGCTATCATAATACCCTTATGTTAACATTTTACAAATTTTGCTAATTATCAACATGGAAAATAAACTCGGAATTTTCAAACTCCCTTATACCATAAATTGGGTTTCTTACCAAATTATTTATAATTATCTTTTTAAATTGGTCCTCTCCAAGGCTTTTCATTTGCTCTGGAATCTTGTTGTAAAAGGACAAATTTTGGCGAAAAAAAACCGTATCGCACTTTGCTAAGTCGCTGTCGGTTTATGTGGGGATTGGATTTATTCCTCGTATCGTGATGATGAAAATCACTATTCACCGGAACTTCTGCTAGGCGTCTACGAAAATTACAAAACTAGGTCTACGATCACCATGAAATATGGTATACATAGGAATTCGAGCACGGGTAATATTTTAGCGCTATCCACTGTAATGAGTGCCGATTATTTGGAAAACTAATGTTAATAAGAATTTTTAAATTAAAATGAATTTCATGAATACTCGAACAAAAAGGTGAGGGTTTTCGTTTTCATGAATGTCAGAATGACCAGGGCGCCAGTTCCGTATCCACTACTCGAATCGGTTCACTCAAAACTGCACGTAAAGGCTCCCTTCGGCTAGGAGGTCCTACAATTGGGAAGCAGCACGGATAGTAAGTGCCGGTAGCTATCAGCCCTCAGGATGTGGTGAAACTAGCCTATCCGCCTGTAATGCGAGAGTACCTGCGTTGCAGGCAGCCGACCTTGACATTACGGGAAAATCTAGATTGATGGGAGAAGTTAAATCGTAGTTTAATTAAGAGCTATTAAGTTTTAGGTTT
Organism: Micropterix aruncella; assembly: GCA_944548615.1. Classification (NCBI taxonomy): domain Eukaryota; kingdom Metazoa; phylum Arthropoda; class Insecta; order Lepidoptera; family Micropterigidae; genus Micropterix; species Micropterix aruncella. The sequence goes on from OX155960.1 coordinate 9,447,829, forward strand.
TGAAATAATTTAATTGACATAATTTAATTGAAATAATTTAAGTTTTGAAATAATTTAATTGATGGCCGACGTATCGAGTGAGTCGAAATGACGATGTATTTTAAGTGATTCACTCAATGGTCTATCTTCAAAAAATCTAATATTAATCAAAAGTCTAATAGTAATTAAAGTGAATTAAATGTTGTTTTCTTTAAGAGAAATCGGTTCATGATATTATACAGAGTATCTGATAAATTACGACTTTTTATATGAATTAATTGCAGAATTACCTTTCGCCGGAATCCAGATAGGTATTCCGGGTTTTCACCTTAAAAAAACCTTGGTTTGGCCGCTGGGACCTCCAGAAATAAAATGAAAATATTCTGATTAAAGACTGCACAGCGTTTATTCAAAGGGTGTAAATTCGGTCGCAAGTTTATTCTTACAAAGTCTTAATCAGTTATCGTACTTCAACTTATATTTTAAACGAGAAGGTTAACTGTGGTATTTCGTGTATGTGAAATCATATATTCAAAACGAAGAAATATGCGAGCGAGTGGATGTGGAATTCAGGAAGATTGGAGGAGTTTTGTATTGCCGCGATTTCGCGGGTATTCTAATTATTCCTCAGATACCATGAATTTCGGGTTTCCTTTAATGATGTTTAAAATGGTGACAACGACCTAGCTTCGCCGATCTGGTCTTAAGGCTGAAGGCACGTATACGTTCCGAGATTATTTAAATTGGTGGAATTTCCTAATATTCACTTTCCCCAGCCGGAGTACAATATCCTACTTTAAAATACGGAAATTTGAATGTCGTTTAACGAATTAACCTTAGTCTACGTTTCAACAACGGCTCAGAGATTCGAAATGGGACGGTTGACCTTTAAAAACCCCAAAACGGGTACCGACGCAATGTAAGATTGCGCGGAAAGAATTTACTGAAAATACACTGAATTAAATGGGACTTGCCAGAGATATTCTTTGAGCGAGGTCCGCCGGGCTGCTTGGCTGATTTCACTGACTGATTTATTTATTTTGTACGCGATAACGATTCTATTCTTTCAACGGTTTTTATGGTTGTGGCGGGGTCCGGCCGGGCCGGCCCCGCCGACGTCCGTCTTCGTTCGTCGTCCAGAGAAGAAGAAATATGAGTGGGGGAAAAAGCGGTTTTGCCGTTTCAAATTATCAGCGACGGATAAGAAATGTGGCTTGCCAGACGGTGATATTAATTGTTTTATGCCTAAAAATGTCCAATCCTAATTTAGGACATTTTATGTAAAGCGTAGTCTTTACACCACTTTGTGTAATTTGCCACTTGATGGCGCTGCAGCACATCAACTTCTATAGCGTTCAACCGATCGCCATGAACCCGCAATGAACACCACCCGTTTAACACCAGGTAATATTTCACTAGTACACAATACAATAACAATATACAATAATAACATTAATAACAAAGTAATAGTTTAAAAAAAACACTCTAAAAACACGCTTTTGGGCTATGATACGATATTCACATACACACGGCTTTGATACGATATTCCATTATGGAATGCCAGTGTCTATCTTCCGGCTTTATCATCAGACCTCGAAACCTAATCGTGGTCAAAGTTCATTCCAAGAATTTTCTAATAAGTCCAAACACAGCTATGATACGATGTTCCATCATGAAGTTCCAGTTCATATCTTCCGACTCCATCATCAGATCAGTTCGACAGTACCATATTATTGTATTGTCATCAGAACTACATACAGCTGCCAATTTTCATGACGCTACGATCCTTGGAAGACGGTTAAATTAGTTACCTTAGTTACCGCGTGTTTAAAACATAATCATAATAAAAACATTAATCATAAGTTCATAGGCTCACGCGTCACATAACGTTGTGAAATCCATTACAATACCCCGAAATGTCGCTGTAAGCCAAAATGAAGAGCAAAAGCGGGTGCGATTGCGATTCCGCTGTGAAAAATACATTTGGGCATTTGGGCGCACAAAGCAGCGTTATTCGGCTTTCCTCTTTCATCTATCGCGCGTGACAAACGACTATTTTGACGTGTATAAAATGACCGAGCGCGAAAAAAGGTAGACCGCGACAGGTATGAGGCGTGTAGACCACCTAGTACGTAGCTTCGAATACTGCGGCCCACTGTATACCTGTCACCTTTTCATACGCTTTTTGTGGCTTACAATATAGAATATGGAAATAAAGGGTTTTATTCAGAGGGAGTTATAAGCAACGCAAAGTGGATGCATGTACTCAACTTCATTTAACCGCACTACCCATACGAACGTATGTGATACGTTTGCTGTAATATGATGCTTGAAAAATGCAAATCATTGTTATGCAGCATTATTATTATTATTATTAGGCTATTGCATAGCTTTTATCGCGGGCCTAGGCCAGCGCGGCGACCGAATGAAGAAATTTCTTAACGAAAATTAATGATTTTAAACTGATAAGTACGTCTAAACGAGTACTGCTTACGATTCGAAAAAAATATATGTTAAACAAGAACATTTTATTAATATTCTTAGCTTGGAATATTTTAGATTTTGTTTATATTACATAGTGTAATTAATTTCTGAAATTAGGTCTAACCGAACACAAAAACGACTACTACGCAAATACTATCTGGCGTATTATTATGAAACGTGCACCATTTTAAAGATAATTTAATTATCTATCTTTTAATCAACGAATTTTTTCGAATAATCCGTTTTTTTGCTTTATCGGATAAAAAAATCGTGCGCTGCGCTCTATCGGAAGACGTTTAAATTATTCCGAATCGTTTGCTTCCGGAGTCGCAAATGATTCGGAATAATTTCAACGTTTTACGATAGAGCGCAGTTATCTGATATCAGAAAAAATAAAATAAATAAATAATTATAATTGCATAAGTTGTTAAAAATGCTATGCAATAGCTTTACCGCGGCAGTCCCCGAGTGCCACACGTATTTTTATTATTATATTATACACTAGCAGCTTATTATTATTATATTATCACATGCACTTGTTTTTAAACTTGTGACTGTTTTGCACTAAGAAAAATGTCCAGTTTGTTTTTAAAGCTATTGACAGAGAAAGCACTGATCACATCCTCCGGCAAAGCATTCCAAGCATCCACTACACGATTTGTCAAAAAATATTTCCTGGGGTTCGATGCTGCAATTGTCTATTTAGCTTCAACGAGTGTCCACGCAGTTGCTTATTGGTGTTCAGGGTATTCATGCTCTCGATGTTAAGCACACTGTAATAACCGTGAAGCATTTTGTAGCTTTCTAGTAAGTCTCCTCGCTGCCTACGTTCCTCTAATGTTGTCAGGCGAAGTTCTTTCATTCGTACTTCGTATGGTTTGTTCCTCAGCGATAGCACCAACTTTGTTGCTCGTCTCTGAACTCTTTCCAGGTGCTCTATATCCTTCCGAAAGTAAGGATTCCATACCTGGTAGGAGTATTCGAGGAGCGGGCGAATGTAGGTTTTATAGAGCTTGAGGAAAAGTTCACTGGCGATAGTGGAAAAAGCATTTCTTATTAAATGCATTATTATGCATTATTATGCCAATCATTGCCCAACTGGAGGGGATTCAAAGACGTTTCGTCCGGTGCATAGCCCGACGCGAACATCTCGCATTTGACTCTTACCGTGATAGGCTACAGCATTATAATATGCTGTCGCTTGAGGTTCGGCGAACTGCTGCAGATATGACTGCGCTACATGACATCGTTAATGGGACGCTGGATAGCCCATACATAGTTTCGAGCATCGCTCTGAAGGTGCCGCAACGTAACACCCGATCTATACAGTTATTCGAGGCCCCGAGACGACATTCTAACTACACGCGCAATTTAAAGCTTAACCGATTGCCACGTACGTATAATGATAAATTCACAGGGCTTGATATTTATAGTAGAAACAAAATTAGCTTCAAATCGGCAGTACGAACCGCCCTTGCAGCAGCAGCGACAACTGCCAGTAATTATTGATTTGTAATATGTATGTATAAATATAATATAAATTATATATGTATTCCCATTTACTTATTTTGAATTTATGTTGTATAAGTATGATTTATATGTTTGCGGTTTACTCTACAACTTTTGCGGTTATTTGACATTTTTTGGTTGGTGGGGATGAGTCCTTGCCGCGTGGACTTGGACGATGAGTTCTCCCGGCAAAGTTACATTTTCGGCAAAGTTACATTGGCCACCTACAAATGGATCGGGAGGACTGTCGTTTATTTCCGCGCGGTATAGATCCGTTTTCTTTCAACTAATAAATATTTACGAATGTATTGTATTTTTTGTTTCATAATTTAGTTTGTAAAATATTTTTTAAATAATTTCGAACGGCGTAAGTTATAATCGGCATAAGAACATGTTTTTTTTTAGGAATTATGTATCTAATTATATGTTCATGCTGTTACTTACCTAAATAAGTAAAATAAAATAATAACTTATCAGAATGTAATATACCAACCCTGTACCCAAAAATGCTGCTGAAAATTCACTGGAGTTCATTATTGGAAGTATTGTAATATCCTGATATGGCCATCTCGTTCACAGTCTTGGACAAAGAGAGCGACTTTTTTTCCAGACTACGTTTCCAGACTCTCCTGCAATTTTTTCCTGGAAATTTTCCGATTTTGAAAAAAGCTTACAAGCACGGGCAGTGATTTCCTCTCGGGTCTCACACGAAGAAATTCCCCAGGGCATTCAGGTATAGGTACTACTGTTTACATTTCCAGGTTACAAGTGTACGCATGGTTCAATGATGCCGTCTGATGGAGATTCACCTTGTCGAAGAGTCAACCGGAAAAGACCTACTTCCCGACCTGCTCCTTCATGCTCTTTTCGCCGAGCCGTTCTCAACGACTGACTACGTGGCGCGTGCGTTGTACTTAATCGCACTAGATTACAATATTTTCGTCGCCAATCCTATTCCGATTTATTTGGTGTTTGAATTACAGGCAATTAATTATTTGTTCCTCTACGATAGCTAGTATTTTAAGCGATATTCTATTTGTATTGTTATTTGTTTATAACTTTATTAATTTTACTTTTATATGCATTTGTTTTTCTGTCATGCTGATTAGTAATAAGCAAATAAAGAAATAAATAAATGAATATAAAAAAATACGACTTCGGCCGACAAGCAAACAAACAAGCTTCATGGAACCGTTCAAGCACTCAGTCTGGAGGAGGAGAGTTAGTCCGAGTCGTGTAGGGTAGCCTATTTTCTCTTATTAGAATTTAATTTCACGTAAGTGGTCGATGACGTCACGGTACGCCAGGATGCATTCGGCGAGTGATTCGCTTATCGGGCGGCGGGCGTCGGCGGCGCCGCGACGCCCACTTCAGAGCTTCCGGTCGAGCGTCGCGACGCTGCCCATGACAGCGCGCCGCTTGCACCTCCACTTCCGATAGCCACTGCCGTACACCCACTACACACCTTCTAACTATGTGGGATTTGGCTGTGTGTTGTATATACCTACAGTCAGTCGCTGATATACTTTTCTCTTACTATGTACCGTCTATGAAATTTATTTATTTCTCAAAAAAAACATACAGCGTTGCTTTAAACTATTTTACATAGGTGAAGGTAACAATGATTGTAAGGCCGTTTACTTGTTTACAACATTTCACAATAAATGATTAGCAATTTTAATTAATTTTACCTAAAAGTGGAGGATAGAGAGGAGTAGGGATTAAAGGGAAATGGCTTGTATTTATACATACATACATGAACATACATATACAAATACATACATCAATAAAATACGTACGTATAAAATTAATACAGAAAATAAATACATACAAACATAAGTTAAATTAAATTAACTTAATTTTATTGTTTTGTTTTTATTGCTGAATTTAAATGTTTAAAATTTAATTTATTAGTTTATTTTTACCGCGCAACATGTTATTCCACTAGGTTAAGGTTAGCTGTAAGATGTTGATTTTAGGCAATAAGCTCGCCCTTTTTTTAAGCTAATAAAGCGTTTTATTACTATTATTATTATTTTTATAAATTTACAAAAAATAAACTTTAAATTAAACTCTGTGCTCCTTTTCTATTGTTCTATATAATTGTATTATAAAAGCAATTTTTTATATAAATTAATATCTATATATGGGAACCTAGTATTATATAAGGCCATAACACGATAAATAAGGGCATTTCGTGCATAGTTTGTATTTGCGCGTTGCAAGTGGTCGTATGACTGGCGCGCCTTTTGGTGAACCGATTTCCACCACAAGCTTTTTAACTCTTGCCATTACCAAATGATACCTGCATGCCAATTCTCGTAAACCAAACTTGAGAAGAAGAAGATGTTTAACTCGAAAAAGTCGTGTCACCCAAGGCTTTCCAGGCAAGTAGACAAGACCACCCCCCCCCCCAACCCATGACCCCCGCCCCCACTTGAAAAAAGTCCATTGCCAGTTCTAACGAAGCCGCTGGTACAACTAAAATTTCGGAGGTAAGTTGGAATTGCGCAATAGAATCAGCAAGTCGGTAAATAACTGCGCATAATAAATTGGAAAATTTACTTACTTACTCACATCGCCTGGCGCGTCGCATATTTGTAGTGTTTTCTTGGTGTTAAAATGGCTATTTTCCAATATGATGTACCGACCGACTGTGATAGGCTAAGGACAGCTGTATTGCCACATGTGAGCACACATGTGAGCCACATGTGAGCCACAACCTTACCACCTATTCACTCCCCCTTTGAAGCCATAGAATTTGAAATGCGGAAATCCCGGATTTAGATATTTTTTCTAGGAAAGAGTTTATCATTTTCATGGTAATACCAAGATCTTCAAAGAGGTGAAATAGAGATTTGACTGGCAGGCGACAAGCGCCAACTTCCACCGCGTCAAGGTGAACAGTGAAGCCGTTCCGGGTGACGGCCTTTTCGAGATCATCGAGGCAGTTGGTTAGGTGATTTGGAAGGGGAAGCGGTTGGAGAGTGAGGAGGTATATCTTCCCCCTTTACAAATCCCCCAACCGTCCTCTAACTCCCCTAACCCCCTCTTCCCCTTACCCGACCCGCTTCCTTTAACCCCCGCCACCTCTCCCGCGGTTTCCCGACTGGTTATGGTTCGCGGTCACTTGCGCGGTCGTCTATCTAATGTAAGCGGAGATTGAGTCCGAATCATCGCGGACCATGGCGTCCTTTGCCCGTCTATCACTCAGGATAGGGTGGCTAATTTCAAGAGCGGCTGTCATTAGGTAAATATTATTAGTCGGAATGCACAGTCGATTGGTTGACACCGCGCAAACCGCCCAGGAGCGCCCAAAGAACGAATCCCAGGGAACTGGCATGCAGGCACAGTGTCCTGACTGTTCTTGCACTTCTGCTTTGAGGCTGCCGGATAGACCTGTGAGTTGGGGCGACCCTAACACATGAGTCATAATGGCCTTACTTCACGGGACCATTAGCTCTTGGTGTAAAGCTAGAGAAGGTATGGTTATTTTAAAGGTTATCTACACTTAATTGATAATAGGATTGCCGCAACCACATGTAGCCAATCACCTATTTCACTTTAGGCGGAGAAATAACTATGCGCAGGAATTAAATACGAGAACCACTAACTTTCAAATCAGCTTTAACAACCTAGGAATTAAGTATTTCAAAATTTTTACTTCAGGGTTGAACCATATAGAAAAGTAGATTTAAAATTAGTTTTTTTTTAAAAGATAAGTCCTTTTAGTTAATGAGTATTAAGAGAATCATGAAATGTGAGAAAACTATTGTTTAACGTTGTTTTAACTCCTGGCCTGAGGCGGATCGGAATTTAAAAATATAAACATATTTTATATGTTTAACTATATAACTATTACTATTGATTATTAACACGCTTTTATTAGGTCGACCTGTATGTAACTAACTATGTAATGGAATCTAAGGTAACTAATTTAACCATCTTCCAAGGATCGTAGCGTCATGAAAATTGCTAGCTGTATGTAGTTCTGATGACAATACAATAATATGGTACTGTCGAACTGATCTGATGATGGAGTCGGAAGATATGAACTGGAACTTCATGATGGAACATCGTATCATAGCTGTGTTTGGACTTGTTAGAAAAGCCTTGGAATGAACTTTGACCACGATTAGGTTTCAAGGTCTGATGATAAAGCCGGAAGATAGGCACTGGCATTCCATGATGGAATATCGTATCATAGCCGTGTTTGGACTTGTTAGAAAGGTCTTGTAATGAACTTTGACCACGATTAAGTTTCAAGGTCTGATGATGAAGGCGGAAGACAGGAACTGGCATTCCATGATGGAATATAGTATCATAGTCGTGTTTGACTTGTGAGAAAGGTCACGTAATGGACTTTGAACACGATCAGGTTTTAAGGTTATAACAAACCTATTATATATTGACTTGTAAATATTGAGTTTAAATAGTGTAAATATTGACATAGGTGCCTGTATAAAATGTATATAGACCTGTACATGGAGAGTCTAAATAGAATAATATTGATTTATCTATATACGATGTATATTGACGTGTAAATATTTTTTGGTTTTTACGTGCATTTATAAAAGCGTGTTTTTAGTTTTTTTTTTAAACTATTAATTTATTATATATGGGATTAGGTTGCTTAATGCCGTACAATCATTGGCAGCTAAGATTTTCTTGCGAAATGCAACACGTAGATAGCATTCATAGTTTAAATTAATGATTAATATTCTCTTATGTTTAATATGGCGGCGTTCGTGTTACAACTGTATGTCAGCGCACTATATATTTTGCTCTAGATACGCCTGTATGGTATCCTTATGCAAAATAAAATAATAATCATAGCTCTTTGTTATAATATTATTTACATAATCATTGCAATTTTTAATTTATTATACAGATTTCAATGCGTTGTATTTGCGCACTATAATGTTCAAATAGACATATGGCATTCTATCTCTCCGTATTTTCTGTCATGAAAATATGTGAAAAAAATATATTATTTAAAAATATGCGATAGTCTATAAAAATATGCGATAGATAGCATTAATAATTGAATGTTCTTATTGTTGCCATTGGTTATATTAATGGGTTTTATAGTCAAACAGTTTTTTTTAATAAAAAAACCATTCATTATCAAATTTTATGATTGATGGCCAGTTACATTGCTATTATTATCGCCGTCAGTGCTATCAGCGCCACTTGCATATCGCCGACGCAGAAGGACAACGTAAACAACGTAATTTGGAGCTGAGCAACCTAGAAATAAAATAATTATTGATATTGAATCTTGACATATCATAGCATTGCTGCGATCTCGAAATTCAGACATTATGGTGAATAGTGACGAAAGGATCAGACGAAGAATTATTTCGTTACGCAAACATATCATCATGTGTTAATGAAATTCTAATTTAACTCGCTCTCAATCGAATTATCTTCGCGCGCTGCCGCAGTTTTCCTTTTAATTTAACAATTACTTTTTCGCGCTGCGGTCGGTCGGTCCTTTGCGGAAATTACGCCTGCATAATAAAGCGGAAGTGGAGCGAGACGACGAATTTATGCGCAGCACCGGAAGTGAGGTCACATCGTTTACCAGTGGTGCCAACATTACGACCTGCCCGCCATATTTTCCAGTTAACATCTCAAACTATTTTACATTCTCGGCGTCAGTAAAGTTTCTTCATGGAAGAATAAGACCGTTTGTTTACTCATGTGCTAAGACTATAAAAGGTGTTTGTAAATCCCAATTCATTATTACCAACATGTAATTATATAAAAAGAAGAAAAAACACGACTGCCGTCACAGAAACTGAACTGTTGTATAAATATATATTTTTACGGCTTTTTATGAAATATTTGTGGTTTATGTTCCATTTTTTATACTTGGCACTTGTCATTTTCTATACTTGGCACATTTTCTATACTTGGCACCGTCGTTGTTCAATAAAACTAAGGATATTACCCGGCATTTATACTCAAGGTAAAAATATAAAAATAAATGTAAACAAAAAAAGACTAACCCACTGGTTGATCACCCAGGGAAGGAAAGAAACCGAAAAACTAATTTGCTTTATTCCTATCTAACTTACCATTCCTAACTTATTATTATTCACCTACCATATATTTATGATTGGCATGCTTTTTGTTCTTTATATTATTATTATCACATACCTTTTATGATTATTTGAAATTTTATTTTTTACTAAAATTTTAGTTTACTTGATTTTATTTTTCACGGCATTCTTCAACATATTTTTTTAATTAGCATTAGGCATTACTTAATTATACGATTCTGAGCCTTCCTTAGTGCGGACGTCTCGTGCGATCCAGTTAGGTTAGGTTTAATTCATTTGTAACTGATATTATGATTTTTTGTAAAATAAAGAATTTGAATGAATGAATATATTTATCCATGTAGATAGATGTATATGTTTGTAATGTATCAGTCAGCCCTATTATTTTACACTAAACACGATATATTATGTTAATTTATTAACATTTGGACATTTAGACAACTACTTGCTTGATGTTTGGACAGTTAAGGTGCCCTATAACACTCAGGATGACATAATTATTCTAACAATACCAAACGCTTCTAAATCGGTTTAAGCGTTTATAAGTTATGGTGAAAAAAAAAACGAAAAACATATATAGATGATCCCTGAACACCTTTCACTCCTTTTTTATTGGGCAGCCGTGTAAAAATAAATTGTTAATATCCTTCAAGCATGCTTTCTGTGTACTCGTACTAGCTGAGTTCTACAGCTGCGCAAAAGCAAAATCATTTACTCTGTGATTAACTATAGAGTGTCTCAAATAAAAGTTTATATTTAATTCAGAAAATAATGTCCACGGTAAGATTCATCACAATATCCATGAGTTACGATAGATTGTATACAATTACCATTTTTCCGTAAACATTTTTTGTGGAAATATGTATTTTTTAAACTTATATCTTCTAACTTAAAAAAAAAACAACTTTTTTTCAAAAATGTATTTTTGCATAGATAAAAAAGAGTTTTAAAAAAAAATATGATCATCTACTAAATATTTCGGAAAGGATTCAGTATACATTTTTTCAAGAAATCGGGGTCATTAAAGCCAAAATTAATGAATATTTACAAGCTGTAATTGTCATTATAAGAAACGGATTTTACCGCAATCATTCTCTCCATTACTACAAAAAATGTAATTTCGACAAAGTATTGAGAAATTCACTATTTTACGCGGTAATATCCATTTATTATGATGGATTTATTGTATTTATTGTATGTATTACTGTTGTATGTATTTATTGTATGAATACTGTAGGTATATTGTATGAAATGTATTTATTATTATGGCTTATATGGTTTATTATTTACGTAGACACAAAATACCATAATTTATTGACTTCACATACAACAAATCGGTTGGGATACCCCAAAAGTTTTCCCGCAAGTAGCCAAGGTCTGGTTTCATCTGAATAACAATTTATAAAAAGGTCGATTCCTAGCCCGAAGAAAGCCGCGGACGCAACTAAATTCCCGGAGACGAAGCTTGAGAAGAAGAAGATTAAGACGTTAAAATCTAAATAGTCGATTCCCAACTCGAATGAAGCCGCTGGTACAACTAAATTCTCGCAGACGAAACTTGAGAAGAGGAAGATTAAGACGTTAAAATAGAAAAGTTGATTCCCATCTCAATCAATGCCGCGGGTACAACTAAATTCTCGGAGACGGAATTTGAGAAGAATAGGATTAAGATGTTGAAACCGAAACATTCGTGTCACCCCCAGACCTTTCTAGGAATATCTCTTATACAAGCTACGCAAATAATATTTGAAGCCGGTCTTATCATTTTTGGAAAAAAAACCATTTTAATAGCATGGAAAATAATACAAATTGGCGCACAGAGGGAAGTTGTGTTGCCGCGCAGAGAGTGGGGGGAGGTGTGTTGGCGGGGGTGCTTGTCTACTCGTCGGGAAAGCCTTGGAGTGACACAACCGATTTGTTGTACATCAAGAAACATACCGCCTATACAATACACGTAATTGTACAGAGGAAAAGGAAATAGAAAAACAAATGACGATAATCGTATCCTAGGAGAGTAACAATTTAAGAAATTAAAATAAAAAAATAAAAAATAAGAGTTTAATTTGGCTGTTTGGCTGCACTTTGTGACTATTACTAATATTTTAATTTTTCTTTGTGACTATTTAATTTTTTTAGAAACTTTACTATTACTGGTATTTTAATTTTATTGTGACTTTTTATTTTTCTACAAATATTACTAATTTTATTTATAATTTAAGTTGTGACCATATAGTTTATTATTAACCGAAGGATAAGTGTATTTAATTATCTATTTACTTCAATGTTTTATTTTATTATAATTATATATTTACATATTTTATTTTTATACATATTTTTATTTAATTCAAGGTTTTTTTTCCACTTTCGCTTTTTCTCTTTTTGTTTAAACTACTTTTTTCTTTTGAATATGTTTTTTAAAAAACTAGTATTTGTTTAATATGTTTGCCCTAGAACAAGTGTATACTTAGTTGAGCGACATGGGACCAATATTCACTATAAGCGTGACACAACTTGCTGTGGGTTTTATTTTAAACTAGATATTTTAAAATAGATACCCTTCCTATGTGAGCTAACCATTTTTGGTTAGACGCTTTCCGCGCTGTGCTAACTGTAATATTTATTCATTATTATCTTAATTGTTTTACGAGATAATGTTGTAACGTTATAATATTTCAAATTTCAATGTGATAATTTTGCAGTTATTCTCTTTACGATCCGTATAGTAGTTTAAAAGTTATGCGCAAAACTATCCCGGGCAGAAATTTTACCCCGCCATAGGAGGGGTTAAGTATGATTTGTTACGATTGTTACATATTATGTACATTACTGTAAATAAATAAAAATAAAATAAATGAAATATTAGCATATATTAGCATAGAAATATTACCATCTCAATTACAACTTGTAAATTCTATTTCCCAATGATTTTTACAATCGCCTATGTGCGCATCGATGCACTCGTCAGTTTAAATCATTCTATACTGTTGGTCGGAAATTTATTAACCGTTGGATGGCGCTAGACGATAAGCAATTCTCAGAGCATCGGCTATAACGGAGCGGCGGCGTGAGAAACAGTAAGATTTAACGTGGCGCTTTGGACTGTAGCCAATACGAAAGAAAGCCTCTTAGTGACGTCACGGAAATATAAATGTTAAAGAATAGTGCGCTGAGGTTATAAACATTGCAAAAGTAAAACGCTGCTATTATTATTTCTACTGGCATGTATAAAGGTCAGCCTCTGACAGTTTATTAAAAATTCCGAGTCATAATAGTGATTTCTATTTCCATTCTTTCTGTGTCCATGGTGGAAGACTCTGGAACGATCTCCCAGCAAATATACGAAACTCGCCTTCTTTACCATCGTTTAAGACTCACCTTAGGGATTACTACCTTTCTAAGAAGTAACCAGTTCTTCCCTTTCTCTCCTCTTCCTCTCCTAATTTCCTCTCCTCGGGCATTATTAGTTTTAAATTCCTCCACTTGTCTGTATGTTATGTAATAATCTTTATTTTCACAATGCGCGCATGTACCTTTGTGTTTAGGTTAGTTGTAAGACATTGCAATGTGGCAATAAGCTCGCCTTTTTGTATACTAATTAAGTGCAAATAAAGAGTTTATTATTATTATTTATTATTATTATTATTATAAAAAGAGCAATAAATAAAAAGAGAAAAATAAACATGACTGCCGTTACAAAAACTGAACAATTTTATTTATAGTTATTAGAAAGATTTGATCACGCGTAAAATCACGTTTTTGAGAGAATAATTTCTTCGCTGAAATAATATTCGTCGATACCACATTCAACTTACAGAAGCTCCGTTACGGCTCGGATGATGCGTCTTATCTCTGCATTCAGTACTTAAAAGCAATTGAGCATTCCGTGAGTCAATCGACGGGCCTTGTCCAAGACCCAGGACGACTTCCACTGGGCAATTGCTATAGAGCCGGGCTTTGCGTGGGCCGGGTCCATTTACCCGGCTTTCCGAGTGTGACGTCGCAGGGCTGCACGCCCTCTGGCAGGTATCTCGTGACGCTCGTGCGCCACTATTGATGCTTAATATAGCCTCGCGCCTCGCGCCGCCGCCGTACGCAGTCGGTCGCCCTCGGTGCTTAAGCAATGACACGTGTTTTTATTAAATATATTGTGGTTTATGTATTTATCCTTACAAGTATTTATATATTTTCGGAACGTACTCAATCGGACATTACATTCGATACTAAACAAACGAAGTATATATTCGAGGGCATCTGATGTTTGAATTGTTATCTGGCGCGGTAAACGAAATATTACAGTGTGTGTGACGTATTCTCCGCAACCTAGATTGTTTTTCCCTGTAATCCACTCAATACATGATTAGTTTCTGAGTTAGGTATACCCGTAACAGACCCTCGGATTTGGTACGGAGGACCGAATCCGCCGACCAAATCCGTTCTTGCAACAGACGACCGGACCGGACCATTGACCTTATAACTACTTGACCCCGTGATCAGCCTGAGAATGCGTCAGCCGAATAGAAAGAGACAGCTGCCTATAGTATCCCCTCCATCCTTGTCTAGTCGTGCATTCACGGAACCACGTACATATATCACTATGGCAACGCTTCGACGCCATAAGTCTGCTATGCTATGGATAAACGCGCATGCGCAACTAGACAAGGATAGAGGGAGTCTCAAATGCCACAATCTCATTCTATTCGGTGAACGAATTCACTCACAGCCCGCCTTCGCACTCCCGTTCTCTATTTTGTTTTACCGCTATGGACCGGACAGTAAAAAAATGAGAGCACGCCCGGCTTTTCGAACGCGACTTTTCGAAGGCGACTTCGAGGCGTTTCGAACGCGACCAGCCAATGGGCTATCAGCCCTGACGGTCCCGAGCACTGATTTTGTACGCAGCGGACCATATTCATTGTGCCGGCCGTCCACACGCACGGATTTGGTACGGACCGGACCATATCCGCTCCGGACCGCCGCGGACACAAATAATAAATACCAGCTGACCCGTGCCCAGTTCGTTGGGCGGTAAAACTTTTTACTTGTGATGAAATTATGAGTGTGGTTTGGTTATTACTGAGTGCTATGATTTATTTCCTGACTGGCAAAAGAAGGGTTATATTTTTACTGCATATGTATGTATGTATTTGCATGCCAATTTGACTATATTATCGTTATTTGTGAGTGTCTCCTTGTGAGTGTCTTATTTGTGAGTGTCTTATCTCTTTAACCATTTATGCAGTAAAAGTGGAATTATATGCAGTAAAAGGGAAAAGTCTTTTGTTTTAAACACTTGAGCAGCGTTAAAGCAGCGTTAGTTAGAAACGTTTTCGTTCGACCGTTATTTGCAAATCTGACTACCACGAAAAAGTCTTTTCATTTTTCGAATTAATATATAGCCTATGACACTCACAAAAAACGTGGCTGTCTATTGGTAAAAGAATTTTCAAAATCGGTTCAGCAGATCCAGAGATTACTTCCTACAACGTCACAAACTTTACCTCTTTATAATATTAGTATAGATTATTGTCGCCGACTACTCTACAGACGAATTCGGTTCGGAGCGGACCAAATCCGCGATCCGGCCGTACCAAATCCGAGCGTGTGTTACGGCTATTACATACACAAAAATAGGTAGAGGCAAATACAAAAGTGTTATTGGAGTATATAGCTATCTATGTAAGTAACTTAGGATGAGTGATAAAATAAGAGATAGCATTCTTGCAAAAAAGAATCAAAGCACTCAGCAGATTAGAAACACTGAAAACTTCCCACCATTATTTATACGCATAACTCGGATTTACGCCCAATAAAATGCATATTATCGCGCATTAGCTTAGACGCGTATTCGGGGTAATCTAGAGCTTTCTGCTCGATTTCTAAGAGCGCCAACTCATAAATCACGCCCAATCTCCCCTCAGCGGCCTGTCAAAGTCCTTTAAATGCGACTCTTTTCAAAGGCAAAGAATACAAAAACACGCAAGTGAGTTACCAGTCGTCGGGCTCGAGCCTGCCAACTGTCGAATTTCGCGCTGTTGATAGAAGAAAAAAAGATTTATAGTTTTTTCAGTACCTAAGCCGTGTCAGCTAGGTCTGTGCTGAAAGGTGAGTATTATCGCGTGATTAATTAATTACATTATAAATGTAGCGACGTTTCCCGACAACTGAAGCAGCGCGCGCGGTGAGAGCGGTATAAGAGATATGTGGGGAGCTCAGAAAGTTTTGCGAAAATAAAAAGAAATATCCTGAGGGTTAAACTTTAATTATTATTACTTTCCCGGGCCACCAACCAACTAGGAGCGCAAGTATTGTGAAAGCACATTTTTTTTCGAGATGAAGACGGAAATATCTGTTTTGAGACCCCCTGGGCCGATTAAGACCATGTTGGTACTTCGCCCAACATATCGAGTCAACAAAAGAATTAGATTCTAGAAATTCATAACCGCAAACACACTTAATATTACACGCACCAACCGACATTGAATTCCATATAATTTCGGCAATTAATGCAGACACAGCCGATGACTAATATCGATTCAATCCTACATACTCACTTCCCCCACGCCTACGGCATTGCATCATTTAATGCGCTATATAAACCCATACATTCGATCGAATATTTATCATCCTCTAGCGGCAGTCAACCGCATTGTTCACGAGTACACGCGCTCTTCATCATCATCGAACAGTCTCTTCATTATCCGCGATATCAATCTTCAACCACTCAGCCGCGATCATCATCTTCATTCACACACTACACACACTGCGACTTATCATTCGAAGCGTTACAACTGGCAAGCATCAAATACCTTCTGCAATAAATTACTTCAACTTCAACAGGAAGACTTTTACTACGGAGAAAACCCCTGATGACACCACACCCTCACTCACGAGCAATTGGAGTCTAGTGAGGGGTGGTCCCTCACAACCACATCCAGGTTGAGGTCCCTTTGTTTGTCTATCTAATGGGCCCTGAAGCAGTGAGAGCTAATGCGCCCTGTTGCAGTTTGGCCACTAAGATCCATGTATGGATGCAACTGGTAGTAAGGGCGCGAGCGTTGGCCGGTTGGGTGATTAACCTGGTTATCTCGAGGTAAGGCGTCGGCTTCTTACTGGCGTGTGGCGTAACTAGACGGTGGAATGTTTTCATCCCAAGTCTTCTGCGCTCACCTCACGGGAGAACGATAAATATCGTTAAAACCTTCTGAGGTGACGGGTTCGCCCGTTGTAGTTGACAGCTCTAGTAGCTCATGGTAACTTTAAGAAGCACCTCTACACTCTTTATAACGTATATCCACTGATCAAATAGTGGTACTAGATTGCTAACCGCCGTACTACATTAATCCTTAAAAGACCATGGGAAATATTATGTGTCCCATAATTTAAAAAATCATGTTATAAATTATCAAATACGAATAATTTAAAAATTATATTTTTTCTATATTGTTGAGTCATAACAATTTTAATAGTAGCAATAATATATATTTTTTTAAATATACCGTTATTTTTAATAGCGCAAATGACCAAGAAACTCGGATGATTTAAAATAATTGAATTAAATATTTGTGGCGACTTTTGAATTTGTTTTTTCTTCTTTGTTTAGTTCGTTTTCAGTAGGTATGTATGATTACGAGTTAAATAATATAATAATCGAATTTCGGATAACTTTGCAACTTTATGTCCCATCAATTATGTCCCCATCCCATTAGCAGGGACACTTATGTCCCATCAATCTATAAAAAATCTATTGAACCAATTCTTACAAAACTTGACATATATGTTATTTATATCGCCCTTTAACAGTTTATATATCAAAAATTGCAATACTCTACCACAAAGCTTATGGTCCTCAAAGGGTTAAATTAACGAATTACGTACACGCGTATCATTTTTAACACGCTTTTATTAGGTCGACCTGTATGTAACTAATTATGTAATGCAACATTTCGGGGTATTTCGGGGTATTGTAATGGATTTCACAACGTTATGTGACGCGTGAGCCTATGAACTTATGATTAATGTTTTTATTATGATTATGTTTTTAACACGCGGTAACTAAGGTAACTAATTTAACCATCATCCAAGGATCGTAGCGTCATGAAAATTGGCAGCTGTATGTAGTTCTGATGACAATACAATAACATGGTACTGTCGAACTGATCTGATGATGGAGTCGGAGGATATGAACTGGGACTTCATTATGGAACATCGGACTATGGACTTGTTAGAAAAGTCTTGGAATGAACTTTGACCACGATTAGGTTTCAAGGTCTGATGATGAAGCCGGAAGATAGGCATTGGCATTCCATGATGGAATATATAGTATCATAGCTGTGTTTGGACTTGTTAGAAAGGTCTTGTAATGAACTTTGACCACTATTAAGTTTCACGGTCTGATGATGAAGCCGGAAGACAGGAACTGGAATTCCATGATAGAATATCGTATCATAGTCGTGTTTGCACTTGTGAGAAAGGTCACGTAATGGACTTTGAACACGATCAGGTTTCAAGGTTATAACAAACCTATTATATATTGACTTGTAAATATTGAGTGTAAATATTGACATAGGTGCCTGTATAAAATGTAGAGTGTAAATAGAATCTATAGACATGGAGAGTGTAAATAGAATAATATTGATATATCTATATACGACGTATATTGACGTGTAAATAGGGTAGTAGGTTGTTAAAGATCCCACCCAAGCCAAGGTGAGAAAAGTGCCGAGGAATGAGTGGCACGAGGGTAGTTAATAATATCATTTTTTTGGTTTTTACGTGCATTTATAAAAGCGTGTTTTTAGGGAAACTATTAATTTATTCATACTAAGGGCTCGATTGCGTTTCTTCGTGAACTAAAATCGGAAATTAGTCCATGTGAACGAGACAGGGCAATATGCTAGAGCGGAGTGTGAGAGGACCGGTTGTCACTTTCTCGCATTAAAACTGAGCGCCAAGGTCAAATCTTACACCGCACGAAATATGCTCGAATTTATTCGGACGAGTATAAGTTCAACAGGTAGTATTTATCGACGATCGTTCATTTCATATTCCGCTATAACGTATTACTCTGTCTCGTTCGCTTGGACTAATTTTAGTTTTAGTTTACAAAGAAACGCAATCGGGCCCTAATAATACTTAAATACACAACATTTTATTGATATGCTAGCGTCCATTTTAGGCATGATTATCTGTTATGTACATCACTTTATGATTTTATTTCTAGGGTTAAGCTGTCGGCCTGGTTAAATACATAATATTAATAATAATATCAGTAGCACACAACTCCTTATAAACGGGCTTATGTTCTAGTTAAGTTTAATCTCTATAGTGTGAATAAGGTGTTACCTTGATGCAAATATAATTATTAAAGCGAAATAATGGAAGCACTGCACAGTGAAACACGCGAAAGGTCTAATTAAAAATCCTCCTTCCGCCTAATATACAATTCTTAAGAGCGGTAGCAATTGTGAAGTCCTGGAAGCGGCCCGCAGCCGAGACGGAGCCCCATTCGGCGCGGCAAGAAGCGCCGTAACGAATGCAGTTAACATTTTATTTAATAAAGGGGCCTTTGAATTTCCTGTCGGTTAAGCGAAACGAGAATTTCCACCGCGGAACCACCCAAAGGTTCCGTTTTAATTTGAGCATAACTATACTTGGCAAACTAGGCTGCCATGCAATTCTACGATAGGAGCGGGTCTTTTAGAAACCGGGCGGTGAGTAGATCAGTGTACTTATGAGCATTGTCTAAGTTGTTCTATGCCAGGGATCGTCAAACTTTTAAAACGGAAGAGTTTAATGGTCTTTTTACACGACTGCTCAACTACAAAGAAGTGTAATATGTTCAGGGTTCATTTATGCATATTTTCCGTTTTTCATTGCGCCGTAATTTCTAACGGCTTGAACCGATTTAGAAGTGTGTAGCGTTGTTAGAATCGATATGTCATGGCGAGTATTTATATATTTTTATTTTATTTTATTTATTTATTTCCATAATTCAAGATACAATTTACAAAAAGGAAATCCTTATCTTAACACAAAAATATTTTATAATAAGTGTACATATTATACCTAGCTTAGAAAGGAAATTCATCTTTTTTGACATATCGCTTTACCACCTCACTAGGTATGAACCTGTGTTGAGATGGTACTAACATCGGTAACTTATTTTGAGACGAAAGGGCAAGAAGTGAATACAATTTAAAGATTAAAGCTAAAATTAAAAAACATCAATAAAATTAAACAAACTAAATTAAAATTGAAATGTATGACAATCTACTAAGTTATATATAATAATAATATTTTTTTATATATTAGATAAGATAGTATCATACCGTACTTTGAAAATATCAAGTGACAGTTGTCTAAATGTATATATACATGTCATTAAATTAATATAAATGTATCCTGTTTAGTGTCAAATTAAAGGTTTGATTAAGTACATTCTTAAAATGTATATTTATTTATTTTATTCACGTATTTAAAGCTATTTAAAAAAAAATACAATTTACAATTATATCATTAAATAAAACATTAAACTAAATTACGTAAACCACAGAAAGAAATTCAACTCTTATAAGATGATGCATATTGTCCGATGTCGCCCAACTAAGCGTAGCTTGTGCTTGGGCGGATATTATATATACACAGTGTACATTAATTAATATAAAAGTTAAAAAAAACAGGAACACAAGTAAATAGGTAAAGTTTAAAAAAATAAGGAAACTTAAAATGATTTAAAACATGGGAGTTATATGCACATTATATAAAACATATATTTAACTAAATATTTAAAAAATCAAAAAGCAATTAAAAATACGTGTGGCACTCGGGGACTGCCGCGGTAAAGCTATTGTGTAGCATTTTTAACAACTTATGCAATTATAATTATTTATTTATTTTATTTATTTTATTTTTTCTGATATCAGATAACTGCGCTTTATCGGAAAACGTTTAAATTATTCCGAATCATTTGCGGCTGCGAAAGCAAATGATTCGGAAAAATTTAAAAGTCTTCCGATAGAGCGCCGCGCACCAATTTTTTATTTGATAAAGTAAAAAACCGGAATAATCGAAAAAAATCGTAGATAAAAAGATAGATAATTAAATTATCTTTAAAATGGTGCAGGTTTCATAATAATACGCCAGATAGTATTTGCTTTTGTAGATAGTACTTTTGCTTTCCAGATAGTAGTTGCTTTTCCAGATAGTAGTTGCTTTTCCAGATAGTAGTTGTTTTTGTGTTCGGTTTGACCTAATTTCACAACTTAATTACACTATGTAATATAAACAAAATCTAAAATATTCAAAGCTAAGAATATTAGGAAAATGTTCTTGTTTAACATATATTTTTTTCGAATCGTAAGCAGTACTCGTTTAGACGTAATTATCAGTTTAAAATAATTAATTTTCGTTAAGAAATTTCTTCATTCGGTCGCCGCGCTGGCCGAGGCCCGCGATAAACGCTATGGAATAGCTTAAAAAACCTAATAAAAAAAATAAAACAATAGTGTTCATAGTCATACTTAAAACCTAATCAAATAGTTTTAAAAATAATATAGTTCAATTAATTGCAAAGTTAAAAGTAGTTCAAATAGTCATAATCGACAAAGTTAATAAAATAAACAAAGTCTCTATCATAGGTATGTATATGGATAAATACATATACCAAACACTTCAAAAAAATCCGTTATAGAAACAATTATAAATACCATAGTTCACTTTCTGTAAGGGCAGTCGTGTTTTATATTCTTTTTAATATACTCGTATTTACTTGTTACTCTCCTGGCCAACCCAAAAGTGACGAGGTTTGATCGATGACAGCTGACGTTAATCGCGTCGTTCAGTCGAGGCTCGCTTGACGTTGCCTGTTGGGTTTCTAAGCTAGAAAATAGAGACACATACATATCTTAAGGCGACATGAGATCTCAGAAAATATCTGAAATGGTCGGCCACGCGAAAAAATACGCGGGTTAATTTTGTAGGGTTTGACCAATGAAAATCCGGCGTTGACGAAGCGTCAGAAACAGATTCCACGTCCTCTCGCGCCGACGACTGGGCGCATACTAAACTTTATATCGCAGCAAAATAACTATCTTTGCGCAGTGGTGGTATAAGAGTGTTAATGGCAATGCATATTTAGCGTAACTCTGAGAGCGGTCTCACGTTTTAATTAATTTTTAATAATTTAAGGCCCAGATTAAAAATGTGGCTTAGCGCGACGCTAGAGAATTAAACAGTCAATATAATGAAATTAAAATAAAACACACTCGCCTTAATGTCCAAGGCAATGAGCAACTTTTTTGAGTCTAAATTGTAAATTGATTCCTTATCGAGGGATTTGATTAGAAACTTTTTTAAATAAATTGTTATATTTTTTGAAAAATTCATAAAACTAAAATTCTTCAGATATGGTCGTTCCCATGTTTCATGTCACCTTAATTTATAAGGATATTTGTAATTATGAAAAGCGATATGAAACACTGAGGATAACCCTCATCGATTTAGAGTACGTACATTATTCAATTACATATGAATAATCATTTTGCTTTCTGACCCACCAAACAACGAGGAGGGAACGTATTTTGAACGCGCTAAATATTTGTTTTCGAGACTCATCTCGAAAGTGGGCTCAAAATAGTAGCTATGATGTATGAAATGTATCGTACGATTATTTAAATATCTAATTCTAACGCTTTATTTTTTTTTCTAATACTCGTTGAAGAAAAATAGATAGATAGATAGATAGATAGAGATTTATTGCACATTAAACAAAAACATACAAAAGGCGGAATTATTGCCTAAAATACAATCTCTTACAGCCAACCTTCGTGGAAGTGTAAAAATTTCGTATTAGTAACCGTATTAGTAACCATTAGTAACCAAAAAATCGTATTAGTAACCATTTTGAGCCCACTGAGTCGATTAAGACCTTTTCCAAATGGAAGTATGTCTGTGTGCCTTTGTGTCTAACTGTGTGTATTCATCCAGGATATCGCCCAAACGCCTAATACGGTTGGGCTGAAATTCGGCATGCAGGTGTTATTTGGCCATGGCAAGAATTAAAAAGGGTGTGGTTGGAATCGGTCCACCAGGGGGCACAATAGTCATATTTCGATTTCGAAATGGTGGACTTACTGACTTGATATTTTGATACACGTATGTCTTTTTGAGCAGAAATCAGATTGAATTTTCGCAGTAATTTGCGTAAACGATTGAATCGAACGTGTTTAACGCGTTGCATTCTCCCTATCAGCACTCATCACCGACTGTCCCTTTCAATACCCATTTTTCAATACCCATTTCGAAAACCCATTCTGTTCAGGGTTGGTCACACTCACGGGTCAACACCTATGCGACGGCCTCCACGCATGAAGTGCGAGCCTGGGTAGGACTCTGCCCTTATGGTCAGTTTCCCCTGGGAATCAGCCTTCTGGCGCTCCTGGACGGTATGCGCACCGTGCGGCGTAAGCCAATCGACTGTGCACTCTGACTAACAACTTAGGTTGTCGACTACAGAGGGCGAGCCCGTCACCACAGGAACTTTTAACGATTAGTCGTTCTATTTCCCTGAAGTGAGCGTAGAAGACTTGGGACAAAACAGTCCACCATCTAGCTACGCCACAACCCGTTAGAGACCAACGCCTTACCGCGAGATAGACAGGAATGCTACCTGGTGGGCGACACTCGCGCCCTTGCTACCAATTGTGACCAGATTTCTCCGGTCTCTCGATTGGTTCCGAGTTCGAGGTCGCTTACGCGGTCTTCTCCCTTACGAAGCGGTGAAACGGTGTATACCGAATCTATCGCGGACCACGGCGTCCTTTGCCCGGCTCTTCACCCAGGATCGGATGGCCGATGGTCATTTCAAGAGCAGTCGCCGTAAGGTACGCAACCACCCCCGCTCTATAGGAAACAATACAGCTTCCTGACTCCACCGACTGTTGAATTATTGAGGGGCTAACGGGCCCATGATGAGTTGGCCTCGATGACCCATGTGTACAGGGTCGGTCACACTCACGGGTCAACACCCATCCGACGGCCTCCTCGCATGGGGTGCGAGGCCTGGGTAGGACACTGGGTCAACCAGTCTCCCCTGGGAATCAAACCTCTGGCGCCCCTGGACGGTCTGCGCACCGTGCGGGGTTTGCTCCAATCGGTTGTGCTTTCCGACTAACAGTCGGGGGAGTCTGGGAACTGTATTGTTTCCTATAGAGCGGGGGTGGTTGCGTACCTTATGGCGACTGCTCTGGAATTGACCATTGGCCATCCGATCCCGGGTAAGAGGCGGGCAAAGGACGCCTTGGTCCGCGAAGATTCGGTGCACTCCGTTTCACCGCTTCATAAGGGAGAGGACCGCGCAAGCGACCTCGAACTCGGAACCAATCGAGAGACCGGAGAAATCTGGTCACAATTGGAAGTGAGGGCGCGAGTTCTCGAGCCCGCCGGGTTTACTCCTGGCTTACTCGCGGTAAGGCGTTGGACTCTCACGGGTTGTGACGTAGCTGGACGTAGAATGTACTGTCCAAAGTCTCTACGTTCACTGCAGGGCGATAGAACGACTAATCGTTAAAACGTCCTGTGGTGACGGGCTCGCCCGTTGTAGTTGACACCGCAAGATGTTGAATTATTGATTGAATTAAACTATTTACATATTGTGCAGCATGGGATGCACTCGGTTTAATTCTCTTCATTGAAGAAACTTGTGGTATACGACATTTTTTGTTTTTTTAATAGGCGCAAGAACAAATAAAGCGAATGATTTGTTGACACGTGAACATGTCACGTACAACTGACAATGAGAAAAACACGGATTTAAATACATTTTATATGGGAAAATGTTTTTCCTTTTATTATAATTTTTCGTCAATTTTCCAATTTTTGTTTTTATTTCTGCTATTCGGGACGGAGACAAATACAAATACAACAAATCAAAAACCATGAAAATCGGTCCATCCGTTCTCGAGTTATAAGTGTTCGAACAAACTAGACTTTGTTTTATATATATGACATGACGGTTTACCATATATATATATATATATATATATATATATATATATATATATATATATATATATATATATATATATATATAGCCATATGCGTTTATCTTATGTAGGAGAGTGGAATGATCAACCGAGTCGAAGGCTATAGATAAATCGCAAATGGTAGTTGCTATGGGTAATTTTACTGGCCTTGTTGTCGTTTCATTAAATGTATCATTGCATCGTAAATATTGACCTGGTCACTGAGAGTGAATGTGATAATTTTATCACACCCACTTTCAGTGACCAGGTGAGATGCCGAGCCAATCTCGTTCCCTGTGGCTACAGAGAACCAAATATGCAACTGTAGAACGGTGCAGAATGAATGCCAACTCCGATCCTACCTGCAACTGTAAATCTCTATCACACACCATGACCTACGAGAGTCAAACGATTAGGCCATCCATGCCTCATATTTTTGAAGAGACGTGTCATAGCCTAGTCCGCGGATTTAACGAACGAACCAATATCATTAAACTCTGGAATGTTAATACCACCGATCGATGGTGTCTGCCGATCTCTATATTAATGCAATTATGCAATAATGCGGTAAAAGTTATATTCATTGAATAAAACACCGTTACATATTAGTATGCGTGCACAACCACCTCCTATACAAATTCCCGAGAGTTGGAAACATGCCGTCATGAGTTTCGTTTCCATGGCTCGCTCTCTGTATTAATAAAGAACAGACGAAATAACAGTCCAAGAATCGAATTTTGTACAACCTCAGCAAAAGATAGTTTTTCGGTATTAACCTCAATCCCACTATTTTAACAACTTTTTTACGATTAGATAAATATGTTTTGATAATATCATGTGCATTATCGCGTAAGCTATGTGCGTTTATCTTATGTAGGAGAATAGAATGATCAACCGAGTCGAAGTCTCTGGATAAATCGCAACATATAGTTGCTATGGGTTTATTACTCACCGTTTTATAGTCTCATGTAAAACCCAATGTATAATTATAAAATTTTGAAATATGTTCCTAACTTTGATATTTTATTTTGTAGTTTTAATTGGTGTTAAAAAACATCTCGGAATCGATAACTTTTTTGTTGGATTTCAGAAATCGATTGAAAATTTAAAACAAATGCGTCAGTTCGCGCGACATATAAAATAGAATTTACAGTACAGCCCGATACAGACCTTCTAGGTCTGTATCGGGTTGTGCGATTTCGCCTCACTTTGGGTATGCTACCATAATTATATGGATAGAACTATGATTTTCGCTCACAAACATTAATGTTTCTTTGTAGTGTTTCTGAATGTACAGCAATCTACATGCCCTGATGTTTTTTTTGTATATTACTTAATAAAATAAATAAATAAAAAATAATAAATCATTGCATCTTAAATTTTGATTTGGACACAGATGTTTTCTCATCAAAAACCTGTGCTCATACCTATATATGTAGTGTAATTTATGCGGTTTCCTCGGACACGCTCGACGAACAAAGGGGAAGGACGTGTCTAGTAATAATTGGCATGTTCTTATCGGCGGGACAAGTGCGAGTGGCTTGAATGAACGTCAGCCACGAAACGGCCATTTTATCAGATTAGACCAATTGCGGTGCGAGGCGAGACTTACCACCGGAACGTGGCTGTCTACGAACGCGGCGGGTACACGAGCCATTTCAAATTTTAAAGCTTTAAATCACCTTGTTTCCTATTTTTTGGCTTTAAAAAGTCGTAAGGTCTATTTCTTTAATTATTTAGAAATTCATTTATATAAAACCAATGGCAAAAACGTAACCTCATGCTTATTCGATTCTATCATACAACTGGGACTAAACCGTTTTAAGGTGAATAACGGGTCTAATAATACAATAAATAGTAAAATGCTTATAAAACTAAATTGCCTTAAAAAAGATGCTCAAAAAAGTCAAACGCAATTGCATTATAAAATCGATAATAAAATTCCGTAAAATTCCGTTAAATAGGTCAAGAACGTCAATTTAAATTTATCACTGAAACGTAGTATATCAATATTAAAGTCAGCACAGATAATATTTTTTTTCTAAATATACTGTTTCTGAGATTATTCAAGACTAGTTACAGCTGATAAGGAAAAATATCGACATTTTATTAGGAGACCTACATATAAATATATAATACAATTGAATTTTTGTCTCGAATTTCTAAACCACATATTTTGAATACAATCTCAATATTATATTTATCTAAATTGTGTATTTCTTTATATTAAATATTATTCCTAATTCCTAATACAGGTGCCTCCTAATATGTGTGTTCCTTTTATGTACGCTAGCTGTAGTAAAATTATTCATTTGTATTTGTACTCCGTTATCTATTGTAGCGCAGTGCTCAGTAAGACATAATATATTTATATACATACACATTATTTGAAAATATAGTTCTAGATCTTCCAGTTTATGACCTTGTATGTTGTTTGTTGTCGTTTCTTCATTCTTGCTGTCCATTTTCAACGTTTTACTATTTTTTATGACATCATCGGGGAACGATTTCGTCGAAAGCGCTTCTAAAAAAATCGGTCTCTATAGTACGTATACAGATACGTAGGTACTATGAAAACCGGTTTTTTGTCTATGGAAACCGAGTGCAAGCTGGCAACACTGTCATAACCCTCTTCTCTAGCGTAAAAATATTGGCCTCGGTGATAATTTATTTATTTTATTTATTTATTAATTTACAATAACTTTATAATTATGTCATATACACACCATTAACATACTATGGTTGAGTTGGGAGAGATTGAGCACATCCTATGGTGAAAATGTCTATCCGCATTCCTAACTAGGTCAGAGACCCGTATCTAGGGATGCTGCTTTTTGTTTAAAGGTATCGACATTGATTTTAAAAAATCAATGGTATCGATGAGCTGACTCTTTTGATGTTATGAACTTACGTTGCATTGCATAATACATAAGAATATATACATATATACATACACATACATACACACATACATAAATATATATACATGCCTACACCTATATATACATAAGCAAATAATACACGAGATTTGATATTAGTTAGTAATACATAATTTAATAAAACAACTTAAATTATTAGCGAGAGCAATTGAGACTCAGCATACATTGGACCCCTTTCAAGCAGGTACTTCTTTATAAGTATTTGAATGAATTTAAGTTGTTTGCATTCTTATAACTCTCATTTAAATTATTATAAAATCTCGGCGCAAGGAAGTAAAAATGCCTTTGCGCAAATGAAGACTTTACAATTGGAATATTATAATTTGACCCAGTAGCTTGCCTTGTGTTTTTAATTTGTTGGCTTTTTGCCTGTTGATCCTTAATTCTGTGAAACTGAATTAGTAACTGTTTTATGAATAATTGCCTCACATCAAGTACTCCATATTCTGTATAGAGTTTCGCTGAGGGGTATCTAGGGGTTTTTTTATTTATGACCTTCAGAATCAGCTTCTGCGCATTGATCAGAGGACGGACTACTTGTGTGGTGCAACCACCCCATGCGATTGTGCCATAGGACCACAGGCTTTGGCACAACGCCATATACACAGTTTTGAGAAGGGGCTTTGGTAGAACATTTCGAAGCTCTCTAAACACGTAGGCGAGTTTTCTTGTACTTGTGGCTAGGTTGCTTACATGTTGCTTCCATGTCAATGTTGCATCCATAGTGACACCCAGATACTTATATTCCCTAGTCCTTTCAATGGTTTGACAATTGCAGACGTCAGATCTAGAGCAAATTGTATAACCTTTGTCTTAGAATTATTCAAAGTGAGAATATGGTTGTCGAGCCACTGCTTCGTCAGATTTAGGTTCGATTGGGCTTTGCGGTAAGCATCTTCCCAATTGTTAGCAGACGTAAGTAACACGGTGTCATCCGCGAACGCCACTATTTTTCCTTTTATTGGTAGATCACATAAATCATTTATATATATTAGGAACAATACGGGTCCCAAGACGCTACCTTGGGGAACACCGAAAAATACATTAAGTGGCGCGCTTTGTTGATCATGTATCGACGTTGTTTGCGTCCTTCCCTCAAGGTAGCTTTGGAACCACTGCAATGCTGTGTCATTTATTCCATAATGTTCCAGTTTTTTGATTAATATTATATGTGACACCGTGTCGAAAGCCTTCGATAAATCTAAAAATGTCGCTAAAACTTTACTACCCTTGTCGAGGTTTTCAACAATGTATTGTGTGAAAGTAAGTAGTGCTTCATTAGTTCCTAAACCGCTTCTAAACCCAAAATGGTTGCTGGATAGAAGACTCTCATTGTCTAGATGGGAGATCAAACGCTTTTTGGCAATTTTTTCCACTACTTTAGACAAGATGTTAAGGAGCGATATTGGACGGTAATTACCAATGTCATTTTCGTCTCCACCCTTATGTATAACTCCGTAGATAAAGAAAATATAAATGATCGATGTAGAAAAGATACAGTCGAGTCTGCGAAAATTAGCGGAAAAAAGAAGAAAGATGGATCTAAACCAAAACCAAAGAAAACTGAAAATTGCAAGTCAATGAAATTAATTTCACAAACAAAGACCACAATGGACACTGGAGGAAAAAAAATCAGTAGTGAATTAATTAACAAAAAAAGAGACAAGAAAAAACAGAAAAAAGAACCTCAAAAACACCAAGTACTATTTTTAACCGATGAAACCGGAAAAAATAGCGCTTCAAAATTGAGCTCTATCCTACCAACAACACATCGACCAATAAGTATTGTAAAGACAGGAGCGCCTCACTATCTGATGTCGAGGAATGATTATGGCTCGATTGCCTCACTGACGAAAAAAGATTTTTGCGTAATTGCGGGAGCGATACACTACAGTTATTTTAAAAATCGTCAAGTAACCTTAGCGACCACCAACGAAATCCGCTCAAATCTAGAGGAACTACTGAAATCATCGTCGAACACAAATATGGTCATAGCCTCCATACCATACAGACTGGATAATGCCGATGCAAATTATGCGATACGGCCATTAAATAAATTATTGCATAAAATCACAACTGCATATCCGCATGCGAAATTCATTTGGCTCACGGATCATCTTACCGAAAATGATTATAACCAGAATGGTTCGATGATAAATTCAGGAGGAAAATGGAAACTATGTCGATTAATAAACGACTCAATAATTAACACGTTATCGACATGTCAACAGTTTTTTCGAGGTAACTGTGCGGGTTTAATGCATTTTAGGTGATAAACCGCACTTATAAATTATCTGATTAATTCAGCTTGCGAAGGCCAAATTTAATATAATTTTGGATTGTGAAATTGTGGTTTAATACGTCTCCGATGTTTATTCACGGCGACGTGGGCGGTTTTTTTTCCAAAGATTTGCTGTTTATATTGATCGTTGTTGCTGAATTTCCTCGATAATGATTAAGCTAATCTTTAGTATTGGTTTTCTTGCTTGTAAGGCATGATCTCGCCCCGTGCTAGTATGAAGAATTGGCATGAATTGGCATGTTATAAACCAAAGTTCTTACCGCTCTCTGAAGTTCTTTGTAAGCTGCTGTATTCGTCGGGCGTTTTGTAGGCTCGGGAACCCGCAGTTTATTTCCAGATCCAACAGAAATTTCACTTCACTTTTTACACGATTTTTTGGTTTAATCACAAAGGAAAATAAATAAAAGTCTCATTACGTGAGTGTTCGTTTACTAAATTCAAAAGCCGAATATTTAGACCTTTAGGATTTTGTACATGTAAACAAATTAAATACTAGGAGAGCTTATTATTATTTTCACAAAGTCTACACTTCAAAAACACAGAATTTACACTTATAAAACATCAACTTATCAAACTAGTTTCTTTAAGAAAACGCTTTTGAATTATTTGAATATTACAAGTTGTCGGCTTTAACTTTAACAAGCCTCTAGGAGCACAAGTCTGACGTGTTTACTCGACTATCGTCGTACTGATTACTGGTCGTAAGGGCGCAACGCCTCCCTTTTATATAATATCGAAACACCCCCTCCATTATCCGTTCGGGGATGCTAGCTTCGGTTCATCTACTCGTTAACAGAGAGCGTTACGTGTCAAAAAATGCCTTAATTATTTTAAATATTAAGCTTAAGGTGCTATAATATTTCTTAACTAATTAGCGCCTACTTCTATGTAATGCCTAAACATAGGATTTTGAAATTTCAAATTATAATTTTTTGAGTCATGCAAATTATGATATGATTAATTAGCTCAAAGGAAATCACTATGTATTACTTATCTGATAGTTACATGAAATTTTCCATATTAATAATTTCTAAACTAAATGCACATATTATTATATTTATTATATAAAGACATATATATTTAAATTCTAACGACATTTATTAATTGTTTAAGCACGGAATTCTTAATTAAACATCTTGCATTAAATTATCCTTAAATACAGATTATAAACAGTTTTTTTTTTTTTAAATGTAGAAATTACTATTACTAAATAAACTATGTATAAGCTTGCGAATTTGGAGTGGAAGATTTGCAAATTATTTTAAAAATATTCCGTCGTTTCCTCGGAGACCTTTTCCTTTGTTCGTGTACCACGCACACGTGTACGTACCTAAGCCGCAAGGTTTTATTGCTCATCTATTTTCGAATGGTTTCGGTTTATTTTATAACTACGGACAGGATGTGTATTTTTCGTTGAGTGCTTTTATGGCAGGTATTTCGTTACCTTTTCGAAATCCTTGCCATAGTAAAAGGTTCCATTACTTATTGCAGGAAGCATGCATTAAGTGGTTTTATGACTGCACTTTAGAGGGTTGGGATTTTTCTAATATTAGGTATCCTGTGGAATATTTTTGGTGGCTGTTATTTTATGAAATATATTTTCCGCGACGTTAAAATGATATAATCCCTTGACATGCCCCCCTTGGTAAAGAAACAGTTCTTTACTTATTTTCTGGAGAGGGAAAAATTGCGATTTTAGTCGCGGGACGCTTATAATATTTGCCTTTACATTTTATTGTAACATTTCTGACCTGACCATCTTTCCCAGGGAATGTTTCTGTTATTATACCACGTAACCACATATTGCGCGGATATTGTGGATCAACAAGGAAGGCCAAGTCCCCTATCTTTATCGGTGTGACTTCATTTTGCCACTTTGATCGCTGCGTAAGAGTTGGTAAATATTCTTTAACGAAGCGATTCCAAAAGTGGTTTGCCATTATCTGCGCGATTTGCCACTGCTTTTTTAAACAAAGACTCTCCGGATCTATTATTCCTACATTTAAACGACCAGACGAAGACCCAATTAAAAAATGATTAGGAGTTAGGCTTTCTTCGTCCTGGTTGTCTAGTGATACATGGACCAGAGGTCTACTATTGACCGAGTTTTCTGCTTCAGCAATCAAGGTGAGTAGCGTTTCGTCGCGTGGTACTTTTTCTTTTAATGTGGCGTATAGTGCTCTTTTTACAGATTGAATTAATCTTTCATAGAATCCGCCCATGTGAGCAGCTGTTGGTGTAATAAAATGCCAAATAATATTTTTTATAGCGTTTTGCGCTTTTATTTCTTCCATATTCAATGACTGAAGAGCCCTTTTTAATTCGTTGTTAGTGCCATGTAAATTCGAACCATTATCTGAATAAATTATAGATGGGACCCCTCTTCTTGCAAACATTCGCTTCAAAGCCATTAATGTGGCATCGGTTGATAAAGAATGTGTAATTTCAACGTGAACTGCTCTAGTGCTCATACAGCAAAATAAAACGCCATACCGTTTCTCTCTTCTTCTCCCTACAGCCACTTCAACCGGACCAAAGAAATCTAGACCTATATTCGTAAAAGGACGTATGTGGTGCTCAAGTCGTACGCTAGGTAAGTCGGCCATCTTGGGTGGGATTGGTTTTGCTCGATCTATTCGACATTGCTGGCAATTAAATGCTATTTTTCGAATTGCACCACGTAAGCGAAGGATCCAGAATCGCTGTCTCAGCTCATTGGCTACAAATTCTCGACCTTTATGGCCTGCAACTTCGTGCTGATTCTGTATTATTAATTTCGCATAAGGGTGTTTTGAGTCTAATATGGCTGGCTTCCGGAATTCAAGCGCTACGCCTTTCACTTGATGCAAGCGTCCGCCCACTCTCAAGATCCCCTTTTCATCGATATAGGCGTTTAAAAATTTTAATTTGCTATCTTTCGGCAGATTATTGCCGTTTTTTAGGGCGTCTATTTCGTAGGGGAAACTGTCTTTTTGAGATTTTTCCAGCCAATACTCTTCGGCGCGTGTGATTTCTGTCGCTGATAAGTAGGTGTGGTTTTCTCCCCTTTTTCTACATTTATCTAAAAAACGTAAGGTCCAGGCGGTGCTTCGTAATAATCGAAATAATTTAGAAAATCGCGCAATGTCGATAGGTTCTACCAACTGCTCATTAACGGTCACTGTATGCACTCGCCTCAGCTCTTCGTTTCCTTCATTACTGGGAAATGCATTATGATCTTCGGGCCAGTCGCAAGTTTTTAATTTTAAAAAATTCGGTCCATGGATCCAATTACCTATTGCGTCATCGTTTGTCACCGCATCTCGAGTAGCGTGGTCAGCCGGATTCAATTTAGAGGGCACCCATCGCCAGTCTGATGGATTCGTGAGTGAATCGATTTCACCTAATCTGTGAGCGACAAATACCTGAAATATGCGGGGATCTCTTTGTATCCATGAGAGTACCGTTCTGCTATCGCTCCAAAGAATGGTCTCGCCGAATTCCCAGGTATGTTGCTCCTTTATAATATGAGCTAATCTGCTGGCTAATGTAGCCGCTTGCAGTTCTAGTCGCGGTAGTGATAGTGGCTTTAGAGGAGCTACTTTATTTTTTCCAGCTATAAAGGTGGTGCAAATACGACCGTCGGTTGATGTGTAACGTGCGTAAGCCACGGCTGCATAAGCTTTTTCACTGGCATCTGCGAAAACATGCAGCTGAGGTTTTCCTGTTAAATTACCCATGCTTTGGTAGCAGCGTGGTATTTTTAGGTTTTTTACGCGGTGCAAATCTGCGAGCCATTGCTCCCATTTGCTAAAAGCGTGATCTGAGATTTTTTCATCCCACTGGCATTTTTCGAGCCAAATATTCTGCAATAGTATTTTTGCTTTCACAGCTAGCGGGCCGAGAAACCCCAGTGGATCGAAGACGCTCATAACAACTTGAAGGGTTTGTCTTTTTGACGGTCTTATTTGGCCATTCAATATATATGGCGGAATTTTTAGAAAATTAGTGTCAAAGGCCAGGGTGTCAGTGGTCGGTATCCATTTTAAGCCTAAAATTCGCTCATTTTGTTCCTCATTTGACCACGTAACGCTGGACTTTGACTGCGACTCTATGGGAGTTTGTGTCAAAACGTCGGGTTCGTT
Organism: Micropterix aruncella; assembly: GCA_944548615.1. Classification (NCBI taxonomy): domain Eukaryota; kingdom Metazoa; phylum Arthropoda; class Insecta; order Lepidoptera; family Micropterigidae; genus Micropterix; species Micropterix aruncella. The sequence continues at coordinate 9,482,254 of OX155960.1, forward strand.
ACTCGCCCAATTTACTATATCGAACCCTCCTTTTTTATGCACGTAAGTTACTTCTCGTATGAGCCTTTTTGCTGTTTTAACATCATCTGAACTATCGAGGTAGTCGTCCATGTAATGTTTAGTTTTTATAGCTAGGGCAGCATCAGGATATGTTTTTTCGAAGCGTTCCGCATTTTTATTTTTTACGAATTGGGCGGAGCAAGGGGATGAGGTAGACCCAAATAAAACTACCCTCATTAAGTACTCATCAGGTTCCTTGTTCAGGTCCATATTTCGCCATAAAAAACGTTGACTATGGGCATCTTCAGGCAGTAGACGCACCTGCAAAAACATCTCTTTGATGTCCGCAGTAAATGCTATGCGACCCTGTCTGAATCTAAATAGAATGCCCATTAATGAATTTAATAAATCAGGCCCTGGTAATAACTGGTCATTAAGACTAGTACCACCTGACTTAGCAGCACAGTCAAAAACCAGTCTTCTTTTGCCTGGTTTATTTTTATTTTCTACTTGAAAATGTGGTAAGAACCAGACTCGGTCTCCAGTAAACTTTTTGGATTCCGGACTTAATTTTATCGCATATCCTTTTGATATAAAATCCTGAATTTGTCTATCGTATTGTTTTGATAGTTCAGCGTCTTTACTTAGTCGTTTTTCGACCGAAATTAACCTTCGTTCAGCCATTTCCCGGCTAGGTGGTAATTTTATGTCATCAGCCTTCCATAATAGGCCTGTTTCCCAACGATCGTTGCTAACCGTGGTGGTTGCTTTTAAAATAGCTTCGGCTCTCGCGTTTATATTTTGGCGGAATTTGCGCACATTAGGGCCTAATTCTTCCAATTGGAAATAGTCCCTAATTATGTCGTCCAATTTCACATCCGGTGAATTGTCACGAATGTGTGTCACTTGAGCTTGCGTAGATAAAGTTCCTCCCGAGCTACCTCCTAAAGTCCAACCTAATCGCGACGCAGTGGCAATTGGACCATTTGGGTTTCCTGCCTTAATAGTACGAGGAATTATGAGGTGCCAATGATCAATTCCTATTAAAAGCTTGGGTCTGCCGTTAATATCGCAGAGTGGCACTTCTGACAGATGCGGCCATTTTTGCAGCATTTGTTTAGCATTAAATTGCTGCCTAGGTAAGTTTAAACTATTAACAGTTCTGACACCTGTCAATGGAAAATAAGTTTTTCCATTAATCGGCCGTACTTCAATGTCGATCCGGTGCGTTGCTTCACTGTGCGTATTCATTCCAGAAGCGCCTATTAAATTTAATTTACTAACTGGTCCTGTCGCGCCGATCTTGTCGGCGATTTCTGCTTCGATCAAGGTTACAGTCGACCCTTCATCGCAGAGCGCCAGTGTTTGATAGCATCCGTAAGGACCTCGTACCTCCACGGATGCGACTCGTAATAACATCTCAGTTGTATCATTCCAGGTACTAGCTACCGTATTGGATGAGCCGGCGATGTCTTCAACATTACTCGAGTTTTCATTGTTTTTATGTTCTTTATACTCTGTATGCAGAATAGTGTTGTGCGGTCGTCGACAACCATCTTTTCCACATGATATTTTAATGCGACAATCTCTATGACTATGACCTTTCCGCAGGCATTTTTTACAAAGATCTAATTTTTTCACCCATTCCCATCGCTCATTAAGTGGTAGCGCGAGTAAATGTTTACAATCGTACGTTTTGTGGTTAGTTTTCCGACATTTTAAACATTCGGTTGTTTTTTCAATTTTACTTGATTGCGTCAAATTTACCGTCGGCGAATTAGTATCCGTCGGTGGTAAATTTTCGCTTTTTGACGTCGTATGTACGTGTTTTTTAAAGGGAGATTGCGCGCGATCACGTTTATAGGTTTGTTTAGATTTTGGTGGTTCTTCTTGAGCTGCGGCATCCAATATATTTTCTAACCAATTCCCAAAATCTAGTAATGTAGGATGCGCGCCGTAACCTGCGGAATACCATTGAAGACGCAGATGCTGTGGAAGTTTTAATATTAACTCTTTAAGGAGGGACGGGTTTATTAAATAGGCCTCATGACCCATATTCCTTAATGATTGTACAACATTGCAAACTACTGTACCAAATTCAACAAGCTTATACATTGAATCGCTTACCCCTATGACTGGTGTCCGTCTAGCTTCCTCCATTAATTCGTCGATTCGAGTGCTGGGACGCCCGAAACGGCGTTCTAGCATTCGTCTGATGTCTGGCACATTGCGCGGATCGAGCAGCATTGCTCGTACAACGTCCCGCGCTTGCCCCTGTAGACTCTGCTGAAGACGAACTAAGTTGTCGGCGTTCGTAAAACCACACATCGCGGTTCCTTGGTCGAATAGCGCGGCGTAGATTGGCCATTCACGTGAATCACCAGAAAAACGTGGCAAATCTTTTAACAAATTCGCCCGCGCACTATACAAATGCGACATACGCGTCGGAACTTCACTTTCACTGATCGGCATTACAATCTTGTTTTTTGCAGTGTCCGTCGCAGCTATCGGTTCCGTGTTTCGTTGCGATTCTAGGTGTCGCGATTTAATATGTTGCGGTTCCCTTTGTTGATTAATCCACGCAGATGTCATCTGGATAGATGTTTTAGTAGCGGCATACTTGCTACGTTGACTCATTCTATCATCGGCTATACTGCTCGCCCCGTCGTCTTCGAAGAACTCCTCGTCTACTTCGGCTTCTATGATAAGTTTTTGAAGAGCGAGTTTCTCCTCCAGCGTTTCCAGTCGTATTCTGCTTTCTTCGGCGGCTGCATCGGCGGCGGCTTTTGCGGCGGCGTCCGCGGCGGCGGCGGCGGCGGCAGTCCTGGCCGCGGCGTTTGCTGCAGCGGCTGCTTCGCTTTTAAGACGTGCTCGTTCTTCCGCAGCCTGCATTTCCGCCTCTAGCTGTCGTTTTCTCACCGTTATTGCTGCGGACTGCGTGGATCTGCGGCTGGAGGACGACATAACGCGCGAAGCGGGACGCTCTTCCTCCGGTTCGACGATATTTCTTACCGTTTTTAAGGACTCTTCGCTTGAACCAGCCCCGATGTCTGCCGATGATAATGGTCTCGAAGAGTCGTGAAGATCGTGTCGCTTATCCGCCCTTTGAGCGGACGTTTTGTCAGCGATTCTGTGGCTTCTGCGGATTGAAGTCTCCTTGGCGCCGTCTCCTGACTTCAAGCTTTTGCTCGACATTTTAAATTTTAAATATGGTCGGGCTCACTTGTTTTTTTATTTATTTTCCTTTCGCAGTTTCACATCCGTTCTCGAAGGACCAAAAGATGGGGTATGTGCGGGTTTAATGCATTTTAGGTGATAAACCGCACTTATAAATTATCTGATTAATTCAGCTTGCGAAGGCCAAATTTAATATAATTTTGGATTGTGAAATTGTGGTTTAATACGTCTCCGATGTTTATTCACGGCGACGTGGGCGGTTTTTTTTCCAAAGATTTGCTGTTTATATTGATCGTTGTTGCTGAATTTCCTCGATAATGATTAAGCTAATCTTTAGTATTGGTTTTCTTGCTTGTAAGGCATGATCTCGCCCCGTGCTAGTATGAAGAATTGGCATGAATTGGCATGTTATAAACCAAAGTTCTTACCGCTCTCTGAAGTTCTTTGTAAGCTGCTGTATTCGTCGGGCGTTTTGTAGGCTCGGGAACCCGCAGTTTATTTCCAGATCCAACAGAAATTTCACTTCACTTTTTACACGATTTTTTGGTTTAATCACAAAGGAAAATAAATAAAAGTCTCATTACGTGAGTGTTCGTTTACTAAATTCAAAAGCCGAATATTTAGACCTTTAGGATTTTGTACATGTAAACAAATTAAATACTAGGAGAGCTTATTATTATTTTCACAAAGTCTACACTTCAAAAACACAGAATTTACACTTATAAAACATCAACTTATCAAACTAGTTTCTTTAAGAAAACGCTTTTGAATTATTTGAATATTACAAGTTGTCGGCTTTAACTTTAACAAGCCTCTAGGAGCACAAGTCTGACGTGTTTACTCGACTATCGTCGTACTGATTACTGGTCGTAAGGGCGCAACGCCTCCCTTTTATATAATATCGAAACACCCCCTCCATTATCCGTTCGGGGATGCTAGCTTCGGTTCATCTACTCGTTAACAGAGAGCGTTACGTGTCAAAAAATGCCTTAATTATTTTAAATATTAAGCTTAAGGTGCTATAATATTTCTTAACTAATTAGCGCCTACTTCTATGTAATGCCTAAACATAGGATTTTGAAATTTCAAATTATAATTTTTTGAGTCATGCAAATTATGATATGATTAATTAGCTCAAAGGAAATCACTATGTATTACTTATCTGATAGTTACATGAAATTTTCCATATTAATAATTTCTAAACTAAATGCACATATTATTATATTTATTATATAAAGACATATATATTTAAATTCTAACGACATTTATTAATTGTTTAAGCACGGAATTCTTAATTAAACATCTTGCATTAAATTATCCTTAAATACAGATTATAAACAGTTTTTTTTTTTTTAAATGTAGAAATTACTATTACTAAATAAACTATGTATAAGCTTGCGAATTTGGAGTGGAAGATTTGCAAATTATTTTAAAAATATTCCGTCGTTTCCTCGGAGACCTTTTCCTTTGTTCGTGTACCACGCACACGTGTACGTACCTAAGCCGCAAGGTTTTATTGCTCATCTATTTTCGAATGGTTTCGGTTTATTTTATAACTACGGACAGGATGTGTATTTTTCGTTGAGTGCTTTTATGGCAGGTATTTCGTTACCTTTTCGAAATCCTTGCCATAGTAAAAGGTTCCATTACTTATTGCAGGAAGCATGCATTAAGTGGTTTTATGACTGCACTTTAGAGGGTTGGGATTTTTCTAATATTAGGTATCCTGTGGAATATTTTTGGTGGCTGTTATTTTATGAAATATATTTTCCGCGACGTTAAAATGATATAATCCCTTGACAGTAACTAATCGAAACAATGCGCTCGCCATTAAAACCAGAAATGTTATAAAAGATACGACACTACAAAGAAAACATACAATGGACAATTTTAGTATTATGCACCTCAATATTCAAGGAGCCAGCAAGAAATCCTTAAAGACAGAAATCTTGTGTCAACAAAATGAAGTCAATTTATTATGCCTAACAGAACATTGGTTAAATGACTGTAGCTTAAGTTCGTTCTATTTAAACAACTATAAGCTAGTAAGCCACTTCTGCAGGACTGGCCATATTCGGGGCGGCAGCTGTATCCTTTCAACCAACAAATTTGAAGCTGCAGATAGAGCCGACATCGTTAATCTCTCCCGGGAAAAAAATATCGAGCTTTCATGCGTTCAAATTAAGAATATTAACTACACAGTAGTCTGCGTCTACAGAATTCCAGACAGCGATTTTGACATCTTTATGAATCAACTAGGAAAAGTGATGGATCTTCTTTCTTGTGAAAATAACACGATAATTATGGCTGGGGACTTTAATATTGATCTACTTAAGCCATCGTACTTCGCAAAAACTCTATGTGATTTCTTAAGAACATACAACCTCCAAAGTTTAGTTGATTTCCCTACAAGAATACAAAATTTAAGCGCCACGTGTATTGACCTGATATTTTCCAACATATCCTGTGATAAAATTTCAGTACGAAATATATTGATCGATTTCTCAGATCACAACGCACAGCTCTTAGAATTTAAAGTCCATAAAAAACCGACTAATGGAGGGCATGTTTGGAAAAGACCTTTTACCACCAATAATATAGCTAATTTCTGCAGCAAAATTGCTAATGAACACCTTTACCTTGACTTGCTCAATCCCGAGGACACTTTTTCAGAATTTTTAAGATTGTTTAACTGTAATCTTGAAGCTTGTTTTCCAAAAAAGTTACATTGCGTAGACCAACGCAAAAAACGCTCTTGGATCACTCCAGGGCTGAAAACATCACTGACTAAGCTTCAACTCTTACAAGATATCTGCAATAGCGACAATAGTAGCGGACTCAAAAATTACTACTTAAAATACAAAAACGTTTATGACCAAGCTGTGGTAACAGCAAAACGGATTAGTATTAAACAAGAAATAGTAAACTCTAGAAATCAGATACAGGCCACATGGAAAATTATTAATAGAGAGTGTAGAACCAAAGGCAATGACCATGACAATATAACTGAAGTAATCCATGATAATATAAGATATACGGAACCAGAAGAACTAGCTAACATTTTTAATGACTTTTTTATCAATGCTTGTAATACTATAAATAAGGCGCTGCCGTCCAGTCAGAAGGCTAATAATATAGTAGCGGTTCCAGAATCCATATATCTCTATCCAATTACTGAAACGGAGCTAATTTCCTGTATAAAAGGCCTGAAGTCTAAACCCGCGACCGATATTTGGGATCATTCTATGAAACTTTTAAAAGATGCGTCCGCCGTAATTACACCCAAATTGCTTCCCATTTTGAATAGCTGCCTAAAACTAGGAGTCTTTCCTTCTAAAATGAAAATAGCGAAAGTACTTCCTATTCATAAGAAAGGTTCAAAAACAGAACTAAATAATTTTCGCCCAATATCTTTGGTGCCTTGTTTTGCAAAGGTTTTCGAGAAAATAATTTTCAATCGTCTTTTAGAATTCTTGGATAAAAAGAACATACTATCCAATAACCAGTTTGGTTTTAGAAAACATAAATCAACCACCATGGCAATTGGGGAACTAGTAAAGCTCATATTAAAAGCCTTGGACAACTCTCTAAATCCGCTCGCGGTATTCTGTGATTTGTCCAAGGCTTTCGATTCTGTCAATCATGATATCCTTCTACATAAACTTGAGCTGTACGGATTTAGAGGCAGAACTCTCGATTTAATAAAGTCATATCTTAAAGATAGGTCTCAAATTGTGGAGATAAAGAAAATTAAATCACTCCCAAAACCTATAACATGTGGAGTACCTCAAGGTTCTATTCTGGGTCCGCTATTATTTATTATTTTTATAAATGATGTGGGTGATTCAATGCCCTTAAATTGTAATACATTACTATACGCAGATGACACTAGTTTTGTATTCCAAGGTACAACTAGCGATGAAGTAGGACATAATGCCAACAAATGTCTCTCTGTAGCTAGTAACTGGTTTAAAACGAACCAATTATTATTAAATCCCACCAAAACCGTAGCCATGAATTTTGCCTTAAAAAAAGTTAACAATATCAATATCATCATGGACTCTAATAAAGTTCAGGTCGTTAACGCGGCCAAATTTCTAGGTATTACAATAGACCAGAAATTAAACTGGAGTCCACATATCGAGAGGCTATCGAAGGAACTGAGTTCTGCTATTTATGCCATACGAAAAATCAAATTTCTAGCCGGTGAACAAGCCGCAATGAGCACATACTATGCGTGCTTTCATTCGAAGATGGCTTATGGTATCCTAACATGGGGTAATGCACCAGATAGCCATCGTATTTTTATACTGCAAAAGCAAGCTCTCAGGACGATATTTGGGTTAAAAAGAGACGACCACTGTGCTCCGATCTTTAAAAATAAAAAAATATTAACATTTCAATCTGAATTTATATATCAGTGCATAATTTATGCGAAAGCAAATTTGAAAAACAAGGAAAAGCATTCGAGTCTGCATGAACATAACACTCGCAATAAAAATAATGTAGTAATCCCTAAAGTGCGGCTTTCTTTATACCAGAGATCATATTTATATTTGGGGTTTAAATTTTTCAACTCATTGCCAGCAGAAATTAAAATACTTCAAGAGGTTGCATTTAAGAAATGCATTAAAAGAAACTTAGCCATGCATGCTCTCTATAATTTTGATGAATTTGACAAGGCCGTCTTAGTTTTTAAAAAATAAATTAGCTTTTATCAAATTTGTTCTGTATTTTGTCACCGTAGTTTTGATTTTATTGTAAAACTTGTTGTTTATTAACTGATTATTTTAAAATTTCTTGATTGACTATTTTTAAAACTTATTGATAGATTATTTAAAAATGTTGTTTACATTTTTTTTTTGTTTTGTTATTTGAGTCTGTAAGATTGAATTTTTATAATTGATCCGATGGTGTCTTGCTTTTACATATAAAAAGTATATGTACACGTAATGAAGTTGTAATAACTTCTAGAAAATGTAAAATGACGTATTCCACAGTATGTACTTTTTGGAATTAATAAAATATGACTATGACTATGACTATGACTATGCAGTGGTCTAACCTTTGCAAACTTCAGCCATTGAGGAAAAACTCCGTTTTCAAAGCTAATATTAATAAGATGGCAAATAGGTTCTGCAATATAATCAATTGACATTTTCAGTATTTCTGTTGTGATGCCGTCGTTTCCTGGCGCAGAATGGTTTTTTAGCGATGTAATAGTTTGACGACTTCATCTTTAGATGTTTGGTAGAGTTTGAGGTTTGTTTTCGTCTTGGGCTGAGTATTTACTGATGCACCTAGAATCTTTTCAGAAGTATTTAGATTGTTCAAAATATTGTTGGCGAAAGTTTTTCCTACATTTACAAAATATTTATTAAAATGTTCCAGGATTTCTTCGTGATTATCTTCTAATGATTTCATTTCATTATTTATTTTGATCTCCTTTACTTCCGTCAGTTGATTGTTACCGAATGCGATATTTTTAACTAACCTCCAGGTTTTTTTAGTGTCCCCGCTTGCTTCTCTAATTTCCTGACTGTAGTATTTAACTTTACTTTTTTGAATTAGCCTTTTGCAAATGTTTCTGTAAGATTTATAGTACTTGAGAAGTTGAGTGTTATTTGGGAATTTTCTCGTGTCTTTGTGGATTTTGTCTCTTTTCCGAAGGCAGGCTAACAATCCATTTGTTATCCAGGGAGTTAGTTTTTTCTTTGATCTAGGGATTTTTATTGTAATTACTTTCGTCGAACTTTTGATACAGCTAGATAGAGTCTCTAAAAATAGTTTGGCAATTTTTTCGACGTCGTGTTCACCTAATATTCTATCCCAATTTTGTTTACTCAATTCGTTTAGAAAGAGGACACGGTCAATTGACGATTTAGTTTTCGTTTCCAGATTTTTTGTTCTTTTATTAGTTGTCATTGCAATGCCAATCATGCTATGGTCGGTAATTGTCGTGTGGTAGGTATACGGTTTACATTTTAGTTTAGTTTTGATCATAATGTGATCAATACAAGTCTCATGTTGGCCGTCGATTCTTGTCGGGACATCTATGGCAACATGAATGCCATGGTGCGCCAGTAAGTTAAGATAATCATCTGCCTGATCGTGTTTATTATTCACTTTGTTGATGCGAATGGGTCCAAACAGAAATAAAGACCAAACCCTGGTTCCACCACCTACCTTTCACCCGTAAGGAAATCTCCACCCTCTGCAAGATGCGCATCGGTCATTGCTGCACTCCCGCTCACCTCAACCGAATACATGTCCTCCCTTCTCCTCAGTGCGACTGCGGTCATGCGTTTTGCACTCTGGACCATCTCTCCTTTAATTGTCCCATTGTTAATAACTATCCTAACTTCATTTCGGACCTCTTAAATCTCAAAGTTCAGCTCCCTATTAGTATAGACTTTTTATTATCTCTCAACTCCCCCAATGTCTACAAAATCATCTGTAAAATTATTAAACTCAACAGTATGTCCTCCATAGAGTTTTAGTGTTAAACGTATATATGTATTTCACTATATCTTAAATTATTATTCGATTTTGTGTTCCCAACGGAGTGATGTCTTACTTGTTTCAGTGACGTCCACTAACATTATAAATAAGTTTCCTCCTCTTTCAACGACACACTTGGCAGAAATCACTCTCTTTGGGTGGAGAAGAAGCCATCAAACCAAAAAAGAAGAAGAAGAAGATGCGAATTGGATACGGCTGTCCCCTCGAAAGGTAGTTTTGGCACGCATTCGGTACATCAATATGTTGTTTTCGCGATAAAATGTCGATTCGAGTTTCCAAAATAATAATTTGCCCTTACGTCGGAGTTTTGATTATTGTATTTGTTCGCGTTCCTTGGAGTATTTCTTCAAATACTAAAAAAAAAGTAAACATAATAAATTATATTCAAAATAAATTAAATGCATTATCAAAACAATACATAACAACATAATTAATAAATATCAATAATAATAATAAAAATCAATGTAAAATATAATCAACATACTATTTTCACAACATAATCATATTTTGTGCACCTAAGCTTTATTAAATTATAATTAATAGCCTTTAACGTAATGTTAGTCTGTCATGATTCAACAACCATTCCTTTAATTAATTTTTGAATGCGCTAAATTTCAAATTAATTTTTATCTCAAAATTTTTATTTCAAGTCGTTGTTGCAAATAAGCTTGGGTCAAACTGTATCAAAGGATAACACTGTCATATGCTGATAATATTGCGCTAGTAATATGTTGGGCTAAGTATTGCATCACCCTATTTATAATTTATCTATCACCCTTTTCATTGGTTTCTTTTCGCACGAAAGCAGGCCTGCAGCCAATGTCTTAGTAAACCGGAAATTGGGTACTTCTTCTCATTTCCACGACCTGTCCTGACTACCTTTTTATATACTGGTTATATAAACTAGTATATTTAACTTCTATATCAATTTAATTAATATATATATATTTTCCGTTTTTCCATAATTTTAGGTCTATCCAATCCACCCAACTGTCTCGTGTACTCTCAGCTGAACAGGGCTTCATCCTTTCTGAGTCAATTAAGCGCACGCGACTATCTCTGCGGTATCTCCATTCATATGGAAAGAACCAGTTTTTATACATTTTTACTCCAACGAAGTAAAATTTTCCACGAGCTAATTTCTCGGAATGTGAAATGATTTCACGGGACAGACAGAACAGTCTCTAACTTTAGTGCACGCTCGGAATAGTTTATCATTTGCTGGCAATTATAAACGGACAATTGGAGCAGACTGTATTAAATCATAGGCAGAATTATAAATTGGACTTTGGATTCTGTCTCGTCACTGAATTGTTTGAGTTTTAGCTAGATTCAGTATATTCGGCTCTTTTAATATAACTTATTTGTTTTGTTTATTAGTTGAAATCATTATCACAAAAGATACATCAACATAAAGTAATATAACTTTAGAAATAAAACTTTTTAATAAAATATTCATGACAAACTATTCACACAGCTTCACCCTCATCAAAGTTTGTTTGTTTTTGTTTGTTTTTATTTTTATACTCTTATACTAAAGTTACTGTGTTGTTGAAACTTTGTTGTGTTTATTGTTTTTGCTGCTTGTATTGTACATAATACTCAAATGAGAGTGTTTAGGATATTTAATTCTCTATTGATTTCTTTGGATTATTCTTTTCGTTTTAATTTTTAAATATTAATATTTAAAATATTATTGAAACATAATATGCAACTTTATTGATTTGATAGTATTATTTCACCTTTGACTATTTAATAAATAATTTTAATTTGTTACACTTTAATTTAAGCAGCTCATTAAGCAGTCGTATCCCAGAACCTGAATTTTAATACTACTATCACTGGCCGACAGTGTTTTTCTAACTTGTTATCTGATAGTTGATTTGGAATAAGTCAGTCGCCAACGGTTAAAGTCTTTTTGATCAATAGATCGCATCAAGTTTTTGTTTATAAACTGACTTACATTTATATATGTATGTCTCGTAGCGACCATACAAAAGCATTCAATGTACCTTAAGACAACATAATAAATAAGAGACGAAAAACCGTGCACCGAGTGTATTTCCTATAGAGAGATGCGGACGTCTGGCTACAATAAAATCATGCTACATACCAAGCGACAGGGACGGATTTAGCTGTACCAACAACATGCAAGGAAAATGATTCTAGTAGGTATGATTATAAAAATACCCGAAAGGTAATACCAGGAGAATTCCAAGCCTCCGGAGGGTTTAGAAAACGTGGAGGGGCCTAAACACGAATCATATGTATTTCGAAGCGGACGAGCGACGTGGACAAGTTACAGAGACGAAGAACTCACTGACAGACGTCAAATTTCTTTATTAAATCATTAAAAGGTACATTTACTTAAATAACTAAGCCATACTAACTAAGCCTCGCCTGTGTTAAGGTAGGCTTAATGGATATCATCCAGGCTTGGTACAGGTTGATCACAATAGAAGATCTCAGTCTTCTTATAGACTCAATGCCACGAAGAATCGAATCAGTGCCAGAAGAGAAAGGATATACAACCAATTAACAAAAATGAAGTTTTATTTCAAATTCAAAACTCAATTGATTCTTTTTTAAATTAACTAAGTTTGTTTAGTTTTCGTTTTACTAAAAACTAAAATAAGATTTTTTCACATTTATTGTGTTATTATAATTATTATAAATTGTTAAAGATCATACTGTAATTTAAATATGAAATAAATAAAATTATAATTTAAATTTCATGATAAATGCATTAATAAATGAATGTTTAATTGAAAGGATTTATTACAAATTTTGAATGTTTTATTGAAAGAATTTATGCCTCTGATATTTAAAAATATGATAATTTTTTTTTGCAGAGAAGCTCCACCCTAAGCCATTGCATGTGCTAGTAAATTATTAGTCAGTATGCTAGCATTTGTCGTAAATATGATGTTTAAAATTATATCATTTAAGCTTAATATAACTAGCAAGTAAGTGATGACAATATTTCGTCTGAATATCAATACGAAATTAAATTAAATTAAATTAATATTTTCCATTCAGTTTGAGTTTAAATCATTAGTTGTAAATAGTGCAAAAATGTCTAAAATGTATGAAAATAAAATTATGATGTCAATCATAAATATGTGGATCCGCTTCTACGATCACTTTTAATTCTCTATTATTAATTAGGGTCTCCGGCCGCCCGTGGGCTTTGTTCAGTAAGTCAAAATGTCCATAACGAAAACGTTGAAACCGAAAACGTACCGTGATTTCATTTACAGTAGCTTCCCCATACACGTAATTATTCCTTCGAGCTGTTTCTGCAGCGGTGGTGCTACGGTGGAACTCGTATTCGTAAATAACGAGACATTTTAACTTTTTCATATGTGAACAAAACGATGTCAAAGAAAAATGAAATAACGTGAAAACAAATCAATCATTAAATTTGAAACACAAATACACAAGCATAAATTTCAAATAAAGAGCAATGTTACCTTTACTATGGAAGAAATCCCCACGGCGGACAAAGCTGAAACATACCTCAATTGAAAGCTTTTAACCTCTAGTTTTGCTAAGCAAAGGGGCATTATTTTGGCGTATGGGAATACCGAAATATAATTACATTAATAATTTAGGTACGGTGATAGTATTATTTTAATGTTGTACTGTATGTAAATGTTTAGTACTGTATGCAGATATATTTAGTGTTATTTGATGACTAGCTTGATGCTTAATAGGTTGTGGTTTATAGTCTTGTCAAGTTAAACAGGACATAAAGAAATGAAAGAAGATAAAGAAATATAGTTGTAAATAATTCGTCAAAATCTATGATTATAATATTATCCAAAAAGGCAACTAGGGTTGTCGACTAAAGCGGGCGAGCCCGTCACCTCAGGAAGTTTTAACGATTAGTCGTTCTATCTCCCTGGAGTGAGCGCAGAAGACTTGAGGACAAAACAGTCCACCATCTAGCTCCGCCACAAGCCCGTAAGAGGCCAACGCCGTAACCGCGAGATAGCCAGGAGTGTTACCCGGCGGGCCTACACTCACGCCCTTACTTCCAATTGTGACCAGATTACTCCTGTCTCTCGATTGGTTACGAGTTCGAGGTCGCTTGCGCGGTCATCTCTCTTACGAAGCGATGAACGGTGTTTACCGAATGTATCGCGGACCACAGCGTCCTTTGCCCGGCTGTTCACCCAGGATCGGGTAGCCGATGGTCATTTCAAGAGCAGTCGCCGTAAGGTCCGCAACCACCCCCGCTCTATAGGAAACAGTACTGCTTCCAGACTACCCCGACTGTTAGTCAGAGTGCACAGTCGATTGGCTTACGACGCACGGTGCGCAGACCGTCTAGGAACGCCAGAAGGCTGATTCTCAGGGGAAACTAACCATAAGGCCAGAGTCCTACCCAGGCTAGCACTTCATGCGTGGAGGACGTCGGATAGGTGTTGACCCGTGAGTGTGACCAACCCTGAACAGAATGGGTCTTCGTGGCCAAGGCACTCATCCAAAAAGGCAGCTGGCATAAGGTTAATATTTTCATCGTGTCTAAGAGAGATAATATATCATGCTTGCGATATGCGCACAACAACCTACTGATCGCCGTCCATGAATACACGAGCAATAGTATCCCTGCAATCCTCCATATCCATTTCGCTTGGGATCAATTAAAATATACGTATAGTATTGTCTCAATCGCACATGCCGTGATTGGATTCGGCCTCTTATGAGAGTGTTATTTTCTATCATCTCTGGATGTCGATGTACTTCAATTGAATAAACATTGCTATTTCTCAAATGCTCATGGCAATAGGAACGGGCCAGTTTTAAATGATAGGTTCCCAAGGTTCGGTTCACAAGTTCTTCGATCTAGGGAAATCAGTTAAGTCGGGATGGTTCGCTTCCATTCTTATAAAAACAGCTTCTTATAAAAACAGCCCTTTGGCGGTTAATATTAATATTTATAATGTAATTCGCCTAATGGTTGTTCAACGTGTAAATAGTTGAACAACGGCGGGATCATAACCGTGAATAAATTATACTAAAATAAATAAATAGATTCTAATATGTGGGTACTTTATAAAATGAGACGAAATCGATTCGCGATTTCTTCAAACATCAACACGTAATCAGATATATGTCTGTAAAACACCGACTGACCTGTGATGATGATCCTCGCCTATCTGGAAGTCCCAGCACTGCTACGGACCCTCGATGTGCCTGCTGGTGGATTTCTCATGCAAGTATCTTCGAAAATGTCTCACACACGACCCACTCGACGCGGATTAGTTCTTTCGTGGAGTTTTATTCTGATTTTGCGGAGCGGTTTAAGAAGGCGATAAATAAAAGCGGTACAGAGTCGCGAGAGTATGCAAAACCTCTGAAAAATATATATGCTCTCGTTCTGACAGCGCGGCGGATAATTATAAAAACTAGCGGGGGGTAGGCATTTTCGAGCAAACGCAGTACTGGCAGCGTTCACGTCGTTCTTCTTCTTCTTCGGAATCAACATCTGTCAGTGAAGGCGAACATCCACATACACTAATCAAATGCTGATGCAAAAGATACTTTGCGCGCAACCACCTAATCGTTTTCCATATTTAGTTTTTCTCTTATAATATTGACATATTCTTGAGCCCTTTCGTTGTCTTCATAAGGCATTTGATTGACATTTATAATAGCGGCACAAATCTTAAAATCAATCATCATATTCTGCATCGTGACATTAAAATAGCTCTGTCGAAATATTTTAGTAAAATATCTCTGTCGTAATAATTCAAATAAGGCTAAAGATAACAGGAAGGTTCAAATAACGCACAGATCGC
The DNA here is from genome assembly GCA_944548615.1 of Micropterix aruncella. NCBI lineage: Eukaryota > Metazoa > Arthropoda > Insecta > Lepidoptera > Micropterigidae > Micropterix > Micropterix aruncella. The sequence goes on from OX155960.1 coordinate 9,497,760, forward strand.
GACTATAAACGACGAAAACTGCGACCGAACAATGCGCGTAAGCAGCGAAACCGGTTTTTTGTTACATGACTACCTTCTCCTCCTACCTGGGAAGCCTTTTGGTGCCATGCCGAACACGTTTTAAATATTATAGCCATTTGGAAAAACAAACATTATGATTTATTAATAAAATTGTGAGAGAAATATTAATTATGAAAATCTCATTTTCTCAGCTTTCCCATTAGTTATGGGAATAAAATATATAGTGGTAAAGTCAGTAACATTATCTAAAAGCTTTTATTGGTTTCGTTTGTGTCCGCTGGTAGGGCAAAAGTGGGAAGAAAGTTCACAATGTTCTTTGAATTTGAAATTCCTAACCAGACGCCAGATATTTGAAATCAACCTGGCCAGTTCGAAAAAATGACAATTTCTAATATAAGTACCTAATACTTGTTTTGTGAGGTTAATAAAAATCATTAATAACAAATAGTGGAAGGGAAAGGCGCCAGTTTTGGCATTTCCAGTTTTGTCCGCAATTTGAAAAAATAGCAGATCCGGGCCTGAAATAAATAAAATATTTCCTATAAAGTTCCGTGGCAGTGAAACGGTTATATAAATATTTATACAAGAATTCACCCTTCGCATAATATAAACGCTCGCTTTCTTTAAATGTAGCTAAGTGCCTTAAAATCTTATTTTCGCAAAATGTCAATGTGATTAACTTTAATATACAATTGGCAATGATGAAATCCTGGAAGTAGATCAAGTGCGTTATCTAGGAGTCATCTTAGAATGCAAGCTTTTTTTTAATGGATAAGCACATTGATTCAGTCGTCTAAAGGGGTGACAGTTTTATTATGAGAGTTTGTAGACCTCTTAAAAACACTCATTCTTTGAAGACGGTGTATGTTGAATACGTACGGAGCCTGCTTGAATTTCCTTCTAATATTTGGTCTCCGCAGTATGCTACATACAAGCTGAGGATTGAGCGTATTCAAAAACGATTTATACGTCATCTAAATTTCCGCTTATTTTCCAACAGCTTGTCGTACGCTGAAGGTCTGCAACGCTATGGTTTAGAGACGTTAGAGGACCGGCGAGTAGTATCAGATATGTCGTTTCTACATAAAATTGTTCATACTGGGTTGGAAAGCCCATACCTCCTGAGTAGGGTGAGCATATGTACGAACGCCTTCCCGACTCGCACGCGCTCACTCAACTTTTTACGTACCAAGGTTCAACACTAACTATGGTTCCAATTCGTTATTGCCGCATGTTATGCATGCATACAATGTATGCTTTTTAACTATGTTGACATATTTAACCATCAAAAAAGTCGATCCTTTGTTAAGAAGGTACGTGTAAAGCTGATTATCAGATCGGATTGAATTAGCATGCACATACAAGCACTCACAAGCACATTCGCACTACAGATACACACACCCACACACACATACATACACGCACACACACATTCAAACACACACACCCACACATACACGCTCTCCATCACACAAACACACACCAACATCCATACACTCGCACATAGCGATTTTATCTGTTAGTTTTAAATTATTTTTGGTTTTCTTTGTATTGTATTGTTTAGCGTATTTTGTAATCCTTATATAGCAAATAATTTAAAACATCATTGGCTTTACTACTGTTATATATTATGCTTTTGCGTTACTTTTTCTATGCTGTATGTTTTTTACAAAAATAAAATAAAATAAAAAATATCTACTTACCCTCCCGGTGTGCGTATATGTAGAGACCATATACGGTCTTACATAATATTATCGGTTAGCGTGGAATATCCAGTCGGGTGGGATATCCAATTTTCAATTCTGTTTGTTCACCTCCCACTCCAATAAAATGTTTAATGCGGCGCCCGCCTCGGAACTCCCGCGGCGTCCGCCCCAGTCTCGCGACGCCCGGCGCCGCAACGCCTCTTTTTTGGGCGGGAAAGATGCGCTAATAATTATTCCATCTCACGTCCGGGCTCAGCTCGTTCTTGGCCAGGCTGGTCGCGGATTTGCGATGGGTGAAGAATCGCGCCCTGGGGATGCCCAGCTGAAACCTGCACTCTTAAATCCTGGGATGTTCTTCAACTTTTTCTCCTGGTGCTCTCTCCGCTAAAAAGGTTGACGACTGTTTTGGATATTTCTGTTATGCTGAACACCTTCTGCTGGTATCTAACAGTTCCACGCAGCTTTGGTCTGATAACCCTGTTTGTTATTTTGGGTCGGGTTAACTAACGGTTCAACTCTCATAGTGAAACACCTCGGGCGATACTGGACGGTTACATCGTGTGGCGCTAATTATGGAGCTAATGGGCTCTGTTGCAGTTTGTCCACTAAAAACCCCGTTGTATAGGTTCGATCAAACGCACGGGTGAACACCCATCCGGCGGCTTCCACGCAGAAGTGTGAGCCAGGGTAGGACGCTGGCCTGCGGACCAGTTTCCCCTATTAGGAATCAACATTCGGGCACTCCTGAACGGAAAACGGTGACCCAGCCGGGAATCGAACCCGGGACCTTACAATGTAAGATCAGGCGACCTAACCACTATGCCACCTATGTGTGATATATCTTTTCGTAACGAATAACTATCTTCATTCTCGATCGCGCCATCTTCTCGCGAAGCCGTTCTCGAGCACTAACCTTACGAGGTTGAACTTGTTAGGGCGTGCTTAACGGCGCCTAAATGAAATTCACTCGATGGCAACAGATTTCGATATTTTTACAGCCAACCCTTATTCGTTTAAATTTTAGGCAATTAATTAGTTATTCTTATGTGATAGCTAATAATATAACTGATTCACTAATTTTATAATTAATTATAAGTTGATATAATCACCAAGGGGATCTGATCCACCTGTTGTAACCTTTCCCCTGGAGTTTGGCCAACCCAAGTTAGCCAGCTGGTCATAGTTACCTGCACAGAAATCAATAGCTGCCCGCCGGGGTGCACAGTTGGGAGGCGTCGACAACAGTAGGCGAACCCGCCACCCCAGGGTGGTATACGATATGTGAGCGTTATTTTAGCCGTGAGATGAGCGTAGAAGATTTAGACAGCTACAATTCACTATCTAGCCCGCGAGAGACAAACCCTTACCGCCCGGCGCCGGGTAGTTAACCCAGCGGGCAGACCAAGCGCCCTCGCTACCAGTTATGGCCAGATTTCTATAGCCTCCCGACTGGTTATAGGTTCAAAGTCGCTTGCGCGGTCCTCTCTCTTGTGTAGAGTGATCTTGTGTCTACCGAATCTATCGCAGACCAAGGTATCCTTTGTCCGACTTTTCACTTGGTATCTGGTAGCCGAATGATCGTTTGAGGAGCGGCTCGCTCTATAAGAAACTGAGCCGTATCCAGAGGTCGCTTGCGCGGTCCTCTCCCTTACGTAGAAGGTATACGGTGTCTACCGAATCTATCACGGACCACGGTTATCCTTTGCCCGGCTGTTCAATTATTAATATATTTGCAGATATTCAATATATTTACATATTATAATTGTTTTTTTTCGACTTCGCTCGTGTGGCCTCGTCCTCTCATGTCCGTCTGGACGACTTTTTGTAAAAGTGACTAGAATTCCCCTGGCAGAGCGCACTGCGCACGCGTTCAAAAATCAACTTAGGATTCGTTACAAAATCAAATGAACAATCGATAGTACGACGCGCTATGGACGCTAGGTGCTTTGTTGTAAGAAGTTCTTTTACAAACATATGAATTTGGGGCCACTTAAATTACCGCCCGTGGCAAGTATCCCGGTTTGTCCCTCCCCACTAGATCAGGGGCTGCATGCCAGTCTGGAAACGACTTTGGTTTCATAGAGCGGAGGAGGCTGTTGCAGCCGCCGTTGAAACGACCAATCGAATACCCGATCACGCGTTAACAAGCAAGCAAATGTTGCCACGTTCCACGTAAATTCGAACTGGTAAAGGACAAGCAAAGGATGCCACGGTCCACGTAAATTCGAACTGGTAGCGAACGGTTTCGTGCAGCTTGGGCCACAAGGTCCATTTTGTTCTCGGATCGGCTCAACTCACGATTCAGCTCCTATTCAGCAGCCTCCTCGCGCGGAAGGCTACCCCGGTTAAGACTCACGCGTCTCAGGCCTCACAAGCTGGTGGACCGGTTTCTCCTGGTGGGATTGCATCCCGGCGCTACTGAACGGTTTGCGCACCGTTCGGCGACGCCAATCGGTTGTGCACTCCGACTAATTGCTGAAGGAGTCTGGAGACTCCTGCTATGGGATGTTGACCTATTATCGTGCCACTCTTTAAATGACTTTGGGCCACTCGATTCCGTGTGGCAATACGGGCAAAGAACGCACAGGTCAGCGATAAATTCAATTTTAATTACCACTGTAATTACAACAGGTAGAGGCCGCGTAAGCGACTTCGGACCCGTAACCAGTTGGGAACATGGAGGTATCCTGAAGGTTAACTCCAGACGGAGATATTCTACCGAAACTAGTAGTTAGGGGGCGAGGCTGCCCTGTTTATCTTTCCCGGTGCCTTGCCGTAAGGCGTTGGCATGTAACAGGCTTGTTGACGGAGCTAGACAGTAGATTGTCTTTTCTCTAAGTCTTCTACGCTCATCCCAAGGCTGAAAGATTGATCACATATCGTTATACCAGCCTGGGGTAACGGGTTCGCCCGCTGTAGTCGACACCACCCTACTAGTAATGGACCGCGTAATCGACCTCGAATCCGTAACCAGTTGCATTCGAGAGGCCAGACCGGTGCCGGGAGGTGAGGGTCGGACTCTCGTCCCTTAGCTGGCGGAGGTAGATATTAGGGTATGTCTACGAGTATGTCTCTAAGTATCTAACTGTCTGAAAGAACAATCATATATCGTTATACCAGCCTGGGATGATGGGTTCGCCCTGTGTAGTTAACCCCTCTCAACTGATCCACCGGTAGACCTCACCTGAACGTGTTAACTGAATAAATAAGTGTGTTCTATCATTTTTCTCGCTTTTGACGTTTGCATCTTTAGTTACATTCAAATAATCAGGGAACTAGAAGTTACATTCAAATAATCAGAGAATTGAATCAGAAACAGATAATCAAGGAAAGGATAAATTAGCTCCAATATTTCTTCGTTAATTCGGAATGTGAAATGGATATCTATCTTTAATTCTGCGCTTCATTTAGTTCAATAATTAACCCATGTATGCCCAGAACTATTTTCGGATTTCGATTTTGGTTATTTTTATATATGTTTATGTTGATAGGTCCCTATAACAGTATTGACTACTTTTAGTATATATTTGTTTGCTATCTAGGTATTTTAGTTAAGTGCCTGATCCACCTAAAACACAAAGAAGAGATGTAGTACAAGTCTTTGCTGTATATTTGTCTGACGTATCGTTTTCGAAACACGGATGTTATAAGGACATTATGGGCCCGATTGCGTTTCTTTGTGAACTAAAACTAAAATTAGTCCAAGCGAACGAGACAGAGCAATAAGTTAGAGCGGTATATGAAACGAACGATCGTCGATAAATACTACCTGCCGAACTTACACTCGTCCGAATAAATTCGAGCATATTTCGTGCGGTGTAAGATTTGACCTTGGCGGGCAGTTTTAATGCGAAAAAGTGACAACCGTCATCTCACACTTCGCTCTAGCGTATTGCCCTGTCTCGTTCACACGGACTAATTTACGATTTTAGTTCACGAAGAAACGCAATCGAGCCCTATAGGTATTTATAAATTACTCTTAACTAATTCTAAAAACACGAATAAGTCCATAATTTACCAAAATTTACTAAAATACTATGATACTTGTACAAAGCTTTACTCAACTTTAATTACTTTTTTTTTTTAAGGGAGACGACATGATTTTTGCACGACGCGAACACTACTTGCACCGCTTACTATTTCAATCAAAACTGTCAATGCTGCTAAAACTGCGTTGCTAATAGGGGATAGCTCCGCACTCATGCGATAGATGAGTTTTTTGGATTTTACTGAACTTACAAAGGATTTCCGATGCTTTTACAAAAGTATTACTTCTTGTTTCGTTTTCGAATCACTGGGCATACATGGGTTAATTGACCCAATTTTATATCCACAATAATTCATCAAACAACTATTCTCTTGGATGATTTTCATTTCTCTCAGAAGACGTTAAAAAAATCAATGAAAAATAAATAAATGAAAAAGCGCAATATTCCTCGAGAAAATTCATTTAATATCAAGTCCTCGTTTTACAAATGCTTATCTATAATACTCGTATTATGAATTAACACAATGGCAGTGGAAAATATTCATATAATATTCATTTTACAAACATGAAACAATTAGACAATTAACAAATCAATTTAAACCAGCAAATTATTACGTCATTTCTATTGTGTTTAAACAATAAATATTTACATATATTAAGCAAAAAGTCAGTTCACAACTGTTTTTCAAAAACTCTATATAAAATCAAATAGAAACATGCTAGGAATTTTCTAGGCTATATACCCTACAATTTTCTCAATATAATATTATTAAATAATAATACTTTTTCACTAACATCATCGGTGAGTTTTTCGACATAATAATATTTATAATTAATATTATTAGCCAACCTACAAATAGGTATGTTGTGTGCATCTTCTAGAATTCAATATGTATCTATGTAGAATATCGTGTGACTGTAGATTTTGGAAAATTAATACGTAATAGAATATACTAAAACTAATAGGGTCTCTAACGTATATGTATACAATTTATTTACATATTTTTTGTATCAGTACGGCAGGCAGAAAAAGAAAGATGAATCACCTTTGTTTAACCCTGAATATGATTTTTACATAATGTGCTTATGTATGTACAATTCGAATTTCCATGTGCGATCATAATTCCTTATCCTATTTTATTAAAGTTTGGTGTTTAAAGGTGTTTATACAGGATGAGTTTTAATTTACCGGCACCCTTGAAGTGGGTAAAACAGTACAAGAAGATAGGCAACATTTAATAATAATTCATTAAAAAAAACATAAAAAAAACGTTTTTTTTTAAATTCATCTAATCGTAGGCCATTAGATTGCACAGCGCACTCGGCGCATCTCAAACTTGTTTGAAAAAGTTTGAGATGCGTTTCAAATTTTAAAAATAAATTATTTTTTTTGTTTGTTTACTATATACTATTATTAAAAGTTGCTATTACTGATTTATCCACTTTAAAAGGGCCGCTAAATGTCCGTTTTCAAATTCATCAACGACTTTATATACAATTCACACCCAAAAGCTCTTTCCTATTAAAGTAAACTCTTATTTCACAAATCAGTTCAACTGCTGCATAAACTAGCAACAATTTTAAGATTTTTTTTCATGTATAGTCACTTACGGATAAAAATCACTAGAAGGAGGCAGTAAAAGTTTAAACTAATTATTACAATAGGTAAACGGATCGTTTTTTTATACATAATTCCTAATAATTAGGAATTAACTAATTATTAGAGTAAATCGTTATGTTTATACATATCCTACAGTTTATTAGTTTTCATTTTGATTCCGTTTTTTGTACCAAACTGAAACAATAGCGATGATGCATACATGGGCGACGGAAAGGGGAGGAAAAATGGATGATCAGCAGTCGGCGAAAACGTAGCCACTAGCGATGTGCGACTCTTGTTTATAGCCGAGTCGACGACTTTTCGTTCTAATATAACAAAAGCCGAACGATTTGTTCGGATGGTAGAATCGATGTCAAGCGAGCGCTGGGCAGCCAACGATTTACCCGAAAAACCACGCAATCACCAGCGAATAACGCAAAAGTCGACTCTACGACGACTCTTGCATTCGCTCAAGTCAACGACTTGTACCGTAAAATGTTTCAGTACGTTGAGAGGAAAAAGCTTTTTTCTGAACTCCAATGAAAATGCTTTATATTTTCAGGTGAGCAGACATTTTTATTTTCAGTTTACAGAAATATTTCAATAATAAGGACATAGAAAGTATTTGATATTTCATTTGTCATACTCCCTCCTGTACTTTTTCTTCTGACGCCCAATGATACATATCGAACGATGAGAAGAAAATTTTACAGTCCACTAAAGTGGTTGTTTTTCGTAGGAAACGCGAATATAAATTCTTCTGGAAAAAAAATCTGCAGTGTCATGAAACTTAGCATAGTCTTAGACCGCCATAAAGGGGCCAGATGGAGAAAGTTTTTGTAAAAATGTTTAATAGAAATAATATTATTACTCTTTACAATACAAAATATTACTGAAGTGAGTGGTTATTCCTACTCTTAGATGCGTCCAAATAGTTTAGTATTTGGACGTGAGTTGATTTGATGATAGTTACGTCCAAACGTAACTAGCATCAAATCAACTTGTAACGGACCTTAAGTCCATTACATGCGATCAACAAATGCATGGATTTCCAGTGAAAGCCACAGACACAATTCAGCTATTATTTTGACTCGTGCAGCTATGAATCAGCACGATGAAACAATACTTTTACTCGGAATATTTTGGATTGCATCATTTCACAGCCTATATAAACCGGCGAAAAAGCAACCAAATTATCATTCCTCGAGTGGTCATGTCTCCAGATAGCGACGTCCCGGCTTCTCGGTCACATGTCATTCCCCGAGTTGCGACCTTCCCCCAAGGTTGCGACGGCATTCGGCACTCTCTCTCACGAGTTAGGTCAACGAATCCGGCTCTTTGGTTTCCTTTCCGCATTCTCTCTGAGTCTCGAAGCATCAGTCTGTAATCCCACAGACTCGAGCCGTGCCCAGTACAAGATACTAGGAGCACACGCACGATCCTCATCCACTATTCCCACATAACCTCCGTCGCGCAACCCTCGCGTCTCGATAAAGTAATCCGAGCACTCGTTACTTCGGCAAGCGTTATAACTGGCAATATTCAAACCTTCGATCAATAAATTCCTTCTACTTCGTTCAAAACAGCCTTTCAATACGGAGATAACTCGCAAGTTGATACCACCACCTCACACCGAACAATTTGGAGTCTTGTGAGGGGTGGTCCTTCACAAACTCAAGCAAAGAAGACAAAGAGGGGACCTGATTGAGACATATAAAATTCAACACATTATTACGATGTACCTGCACTGAAGAATATTTACAAATTCAACGTCAACACAAATCTTCGAGGTCACAACAAAAACTCAACCGTACAAAATTTAAATCTAATCCTCTTAAGAACGTTCTGCCAAATAGAGTAGTGGATATGTGGAATAAACTACCATTTGAAGTGATTATTGCAATCTCTGTCAATCAATTTAAAAACAGATTCGATTTGTACCTAAAAACTTGGTAATATTGTTTATATTATATTGTTAATATTGGAAGTATGTAGTGTATAATCATTTGTATTGGTGTTCTCCTTAGAACAGGCTCTGCCTAGTTAGGAGCAACACAATCTATGTTAAGTGCAAACCGTGTAATTTTTTTTGTGGACCAATAAAAATAAAAAAAATATATATTGTTTAGCTTTACAAGATCTGATCTGGACGTATCAGCAAAGCTGCCTGTCCAGAATAAATAATAATAATAATAAATTGTTATTTAAATTATGTGGTCGTGTCTATATACCGGTTCTGCGAGGTTTTACCATTATAATCTGATAGGTCAACGATTCAAACTATTATTAGGTAGAGGTAAAAATAATAGACTACAAATCTAAATATCATAATGACTTCGATTTTTAGATTTTTTAATAATCTTCTCGATCAGCACGCCCGACCTTCTAACCGCATTACTAAATTAAGGTCAAGGACGTAAAGGGACCTTCCATCTCCCTTATACCACCAGGCGAAGTCTCAACAGACTTACGGTGGGTGTGACAAGATTCCGAGCCAATCTCGTCCGCCCCAGCTACACAGAGAATCTAATAAGCGAATTCGGAACGCTGAAGGATGAAGACCACCTCCCATCCTGCCCTTAATTGTCAACCCCATTTACACACCAGGACCTAGAAGAAGCGAACGGCAAGACCATCCAGGCTGCGTACATTTAGAGAGACGCGTCCTAACCTGGCTCGAAAACGATAAGGAACAAACGAGCATCTATGATGATGTGACCTAACGCTATGCTATGTTTCACGACACTGCAATATTTGATTTGAGAGTATTTTTTATTGGGGTTTTGTATGAATCTACCACTTTACTGACCCATAAGCAAAACAAATAATTATTTTAAAAAGTTTGACCCCTCTCTTCCTGTATGTAGTATGCTACACTTAAAATGGCACTGAATTTTCGAATTAAGTACATTAATATATTAAAGTCTTTATCAGATTCGGCGAGATTTGGTCTCAGACGGTGGTCTCCCGATCGACGTGGATGTACTCCACGTCGGGTTCCTTATGTCAGGAGGAGAGCGTGGTGGCGGCGCTGGGCGTGTCGAGCAGCGCGGCGAGCGGCGGTGGCGGCGACTTGCGGCGCGCGGCGCGGCGGCGAGCGGCGAGCGCGACGGCCAGCGCCGCGGCGAACACGGCCAGCGCGGCGGCGGCGAGCGCGGGCAGCGCGACGGGCAGCCGCGGCCCGCACGCGGCGGCCTCGTCGCGGCCGGACGGGCAGTGCTGGCGGCCGTCGCACCACAGCGCGGCGCCGATGCACGCGTCCAGCTCCGGGCAGCGGTACGGACAGTCGCCGCTGTCGTTCGCCGGAGGGGCGCCAGCGGGGACTTCGACCGCGCCGCTCATCCTCAGGAGGCTCGAGCGCGGCCGCGTTATCTCCATCCACGTGAAGGCGACCGATCCGCGCTCCCTGGCAAAGAACTGCAACAAAAGAGAGAGATACAGAATAAATTAAAACACTTAAAACACTCTTTTGGGCTATGATACGTTATTCACATACACACGGCTATGATACGATATTCCATCATGGAATGCCAATGCCTATCTTCCGGTTTTATCATCACACCTTGAAACCTAATCGTGGTCAAAGTTCATTCCAAGACTTTTCTAACACGTCCAAACACAGCACGATACGATGTTCCATAGCACCTCCTTACCTTAAAGACCTCTTTCTCCCGTTAGAAAGTCATGGTGTTCCACTCAGGTCAAGTCAAGACAACGCCATAGCAATTCCACTACATCAGTCTTCTTTTTTCAGCGTCCATTCTGCTCGACTTTGGATCCAGCTTCCGCATGCTATTCGTCATGCAACATCGTTGCCCTGTTTCAAGGCGTTACTGATAAAACATTTTCTCCCTCAAAATATCAACTAAGGACCAACCCTCCCCCTATCCCCTCCCCTCTTCCTTCTTTCGTTGGGTTGTTAATTGGATAGAAGCATAAGAACTTTGTAATATCATCATTTTATATAAGTAGGTATTTTTATTATTATTTATCTGTAGTTTCTATGTATTTATTATTATTATATACATATATTATATTATAAATTATATTTTTTTATGTATGTATGTTTGGATGTATGTATATGTATATTTATGTGTATATGTTTATGTATGTAAGCTGTATTGTTACTTTTATTTAATATTACACGGTTGGCTGTAAGAAATCGCGAAACGATAAGCCCGCCGTTTGTACTAAGTTAAAATAGAATTTAAGTTTTCTTTACCAATGTAATTATTCTTGTTAGTACAATAAAGGTATTTTTCATTTTATTTTTTCATTTCATGTTCCATCATGAAGTTCCAGTTCATATCTTCCGACTCCATCATCAGATCAGTTCAACAGTACCATATTATTGTATTGTCATCAAAACTACATACAGCTGCCAATTTTCATGACGCTACGATCCTTGGAAGATGGTTAAATTAGTTACCTTAGATTCCATTACATAGTTATGTGAGGGGGCCACCCCTCACTAGACTCCAATTGCTCGTGAGTGAAGTGTGGTGCTCATCAAGGGGTTTTCTCCGTAGTAAAAGTCGATGTTGCTGAAGTTGAACTAATTTATTCCAGAAGGTATGTGATGGTTGCCAGTTTTTAACGCCTTGATTGATAAGTCGCGGAGTATGTGTAGTGTGTGCTCGAAGGTGATGTCGCAGTTGTGTAATCGCGGAGTGAGACTTGAAGATCGGTATCGCGGATAATGTAGTGACTGCTTGATGATGATGATAACGAGGTGTAGTCGCGGTGTGTGCTCACTGGAGGATGATGATGATAATGTATGAGCGCGTACTTGGAGCGGGCGACGGCCGCTTAGAGGATGATAAATGATCGATCGAATGTACTGCCTTTTATACGGTGCTAAATGATGCAATGCCGTCGGCGTGGGGAGAATAAGTGTGTGAATAATCGATCAGAAGAATTGGTATTACTCATCGGCTGTGTGTGCATTAATTGCCGAAATTTATATGGAATTCAATGCTGTTTGACGCGTGTAATATTGAGCGTATTTGCGGTTTGGATTCTAGAGAATCTACTTCTTTTGTTGACTCTAATGTTGGGCGAAGTCCTCAACAGTTACGTACATACAGATCGACCTCATAAAAACGTGTTAAAAATATGTTACAATCAATTCATTTAATTTATTCGGAAAATGATTTTGCATGGAAGACTGATATACAGGATGTGATTACAGCACGGGAATTTCTTATAGTGGGCGAATCAGTACGACAAGGTAAACAATTTTTAATTAAAAAAAAACAAAAATAAAAAAATATATTATATATTTCTTGTATTTTATTTTTTTTAAATTAAAAATTGCTTACTTCGCCGTACTGATTTACACACTACAAGAAATGCCCGTTCAGTAAACACATCCTGTATAGAGATGATAGAGAGTAATATGGAGATTATATTATAAATGATAGTGGGTGGCTATATTTCGGCTGAATTTCGGTAAGACCTGTAAAGTCAGTAAAGTTTGGAACGTAAATATTCAAAATAGAAATTTTTGGAAAATTAATTTTGCAAAACATTTTTTATAAAATGTTTCATTATTACACCCCAAAAAATATTATCAATGTTTTAGCGACAGTATTTGGTTCTTAGGAATTTATTCCATTTTGGCATTTTGGAAAATTATATAATTAAGTAATTGTACTCAGAAAAAATCCAGTATGTCTTCCTGAATAAACTCAGTTTTTTTCTGAAGTTATCTATTTATCACATAACTGCCCAACAAAAAGGAATGTAATGCGTTCAGGGTTCATGTAGGTATGTGTATTTTCCGTTTGTTTATTCTACCATAACTTCTAAAAGCTTGAACCGATTTAGAAATGTGTAGTATCGTTAGGATTATTTTGTCATTTCAGGTGTTATAGGGTACCTCAACAATCGAAATATCAAATAAATAATTATATTAATAAACGTCCAAATATCAATAAATTATTAAAAAATTCTCGTGTTCTTTATCAAGGAAATGTCTGATTAAGTAGATTATCATGTTTATCACAGAATGCGCAATCATCTTTAAGCACTGGATGTTTACAGAGATAACACGCGTCAATAAAGTAACAGAGTTTTGTTTTAACGCATATCATTTCAAGGAAGAACTTTATTCCCTGAAAACGTTCTTTTCTGCGCGAACATTTTTCTGCAATTTGTGCACCGGCGGTCGTGTTTTTTTAGTTTTGAAAGAATTTTACTTATGAAGTCTAGTGTCTCTCGACTATGCACATGAAACTTTAATCGAAGTGACTTATAATTCTAGCAATTTGAACGCTTCCGTTATACTCCTTCAAAAGGAATATCAACCATGCTAAGATCCCCTCACACCTCTCGCACTTTCTGGGACGAAGCCACAAAATACCAGCAGCGCGACGCCGACATATTTACATTAATTTCATGTCGGGAGCCGCGGGAGCTCCCTAATAAATATTCATAGTAGTGGATGCGAGGCAAGGTGACCTGCCGCCTCGCCGCGTGGCATATAATGCAAAATGTAACACATCCTTACGTAAGCTGCCATATCGCCGAAATGCGTCGTGGCACCGAGCCTTACCATCTCACTACTAAAATAGGTCATAAAGCAGCGAATTACATTTCCAGTGGGAGGAAACATTATAATGAGCATGTATACATTTAAAAGTTTACTCATGTTAACTTACATATTACATAGTATAAACTAAACCTTAAATGACAGTCGGTCAAAGATTATCTTTGAAGTTTTATTATTATCAACGACAGGATACTGTGAAAATATCCTTTTTCGTACTCTACTATTCTCATTATTTGGGGTCAGTTCTGTTCACTTTTCTGCGCTAGGACAAACGATCTTTGGTTGTCCGTTAGGACAATTGGGCTTCCTTGAGGTCTCTCGATGTTGACCACCAGGTTAGTGGCGGGCAGCCTCTACCTTTCTTTTGCTCAGGTAGTTTCATAGCAATTTGTACCATATGATCGTCGCTTTTTCTTTTGACATGCCCATAACAGCGTAGGCCGTTTTTAGTGATCATATATGCGATCGGTGCAACCTTGAAGCTACCTCGTCTGTGTTCATTGCGGATTATGTCCAGCCTAGTTACACCTTCCGCCCACCTGAGCATCTTTATTTCGTTGGTAGGTATGTGCTTTTTGTTCATGTGTCTTCTTCGTTGTTCAGCATTCGGAGCCATACAATAGCGCCGGACGGACTGCCGTTTTGTACACCTTGTCCTTAGTTTTTATGGGAATACGTGGGTCTTAGTGGAATAAGTGGGGCAACTTAAAGTTCAGCTCCCATCAGCTCCCATTACTTACTGGTGTCACAGAGACGCCATTTTTGCCACAGGATGTTAATTCAACGGCATCAGGTGTCATCATGGAGTCTAGGTATTTAAACTTCTGTTGTATTGTCTCCGCTGTAAGGGCATTTCATATACACCGTCTTGCTCCTACTCATCCTCAGTCAGTATTTTTCCAGCGCATACATGAATATAAACCAAAATAATAGATACTTTTTTTTATTTTTTTATTTTTTTTTTATTTGTTGAGTGGGGTTTTTCTAAGGTCTTTAAGAGCCTTGTAACAATGCGACCATTGCTGATCTATTGTGCTCGCCACCTACTATAGTTCTGCGCTAAGCCTCGTGTCATTTAAGAACCGCAGCAGGCTTTTGGCGCCAGATTGTTTTACCTCCTCAGGTTGGAGGTAGTGACCACCCAGGTGGTTGTATCTTTTACGCATTAGCGGGCCACACTCGCACATGAGGTGCTGGGGAGTTTCCTCTGCCCCTTGGCAGAACCTACACATTTTTGTGTCTTTGAGCTTGAGGTTGAACATGTGTTTGTTCAGGCCACAATGCCCCGTGAGCGCCCTTACCAGTATGCGTAGATTGTTCCTATTTAGCGATAGGGCCTCACGGGCCGTCTTACGGTCGTAAGGCTTAATAAGCGCTTTGGAATGATTCAACCCTGGCGTGTTGTTCCAGTGGTTGACGGATTGTTCTAAACACATTTGTTTGAGCATTAGGTTTGCAAGGCTTTTTGGTACGCCACAGCAAGGTTCAGGGCCGTATAACGTTCCCTTTGCTCCCGTCCTAGCAAGTTCGTCGGCTTTTTCATTTCCCTCGATTCCTGCATGGCCGGGAACCCATCTTAGTATTACCCTGTTCTTTTCGCCCAGGGAATTCAGTAGTGATATGCAGTTTTGCACTAGCTTTGAATTAATGGTATTCGAGGCTAGTGCCATAAGAGCTGCTTTGCTATCCGAGTGGATATAGATACGGTGGTTGGCGTAGTCCTTTTGGAGGTTGATATCCGCACATTCAATAATGGCGTAAACCTCCGCTTGGAATATGGAGGCGTATTTTCCCAAGTTTACACTTCTTTCGAAGTTTGGTCGCTCTCCATATATACCACAGCCTACGTCAAGTCCCGATTTGGACCCATCAGTATACCATTTAAGGCTACCGGCCTCCCATTGCAGTTGGCTTTTTAGCCAGTCGTCTCTGGGCGGCAGTTCCACTGTAAAAAGTTTTCCAAAGTTTAGGAGTGGGAGCATGGTGTCTGATACCATGTTGAGGGTTGGATTTTCACTGACTGAGTCAAGAACTGATCTTAGTGCTTGTGAGATCCAGTTTACCTTCTCTCGGGCAGATAGCTTGTACATGCTGGCTTTCGCCACCTGTTGCAAATGAATGTGTAGGGGCGGTAAGTTCAGCAGTGCATCTAGAGCTGCTCCAGGAGTGGAGGACATTGCGCCAGTTGTAATGAGGCACGCCGTCCTTTGGATATTGTTTAGTTTGGTAATCATAGTTTTCTGGTTGGCTTTGTTGCACCATACCACCGAGGCGTACGAGATTATCGGCCTCACAATGGCAGTGTATAGCCAGTGGGAGATCTTGGGGTTGAGGCCCCAGTTTTTCCCCGCCAGTCTTCTGCTTATACCCAAAGCACTTTTAGCTTTTTGAATTGTTTTATCTAGGTGGCTGTTCCAGGTGAGTCTCTGGTCGAGCGTGACTCCCTGATACTTTACTTCCCTGGAGAAAGGAATCTGCCTGTGGTTTAAGATTGGCATTTTTAGTCCACCTAGTTGACGTTTGTTGGTAAATGGCACGAGGACGGTCTTATCGGCGTTGACCGATAATTCGTTCTCTCTGCACCAATTGCTAACGATTGTTAACGCTTTTTGCATTATGTGTGAGATCGTGTTTTGGCAGAAGCCCCGGTCAATGACTACTATGTCATCAGCATAGCCCTGTGTGTCTACCCTGGCCTCTGCCATCCTATGCAGGAGTTGATCTATTGCAAGAGTCCATAGTAGGGGCGAGAGTACGCCTCCCTGCGGGCAGCCTCTTGTAGTGGTGACTTCAAGGTTTGTTCCGTGAAGAGCTACCTTGGCCGTGCGGTTTGAGAGCATCATCGCTTTCACCCATCTGGTTGTGGTGTTGTCAACTTGTTTTGACTCTAGCCCCTTCACCAGTGATTTAATTGGGGTTTTGTCGAAGGCGCCCTCAATGTCTAAAAATGCGCATACTGCGATTTGTTTGTCTTCCAACGCCTTTTCCACTCTGTCTACTAGGTAGAGCAGAGCGGTTTCCGTGGATTTGCCTCTGCGGTAGGCGTGTTGGTTACAGCTGATAGGGTTGAGCGTTAGGATTTTTTCCCTGATATAGCTATCCAGTATCTTTTCCATCGCTTTCAGTAGAAAGGATGTTAGGCTAATTGGCCTGAAGGACTTTGACAGTGCGTAGTCCTTCCTGCCAGCCTTGGGTATGAATAGCACTTTGACCTTGGTCCATTCTTCTGGTATATGTCCCCAGGCATAGCTTGCTCTGAAGATTTTAACCAGATATGGGGTTAGAATGTCGATACCCTGTCGATACCCTGTCGATACCGATTCCGTCGTCCCCGCATGATTTGTAAGGTTTAAAGGATTTTACGGCCCATTTAACTTATCCGGCCTTATGATGCTAGCAGCCCTACTCCAGTCCTCGTTTCGAGGTCTGTATGGAGCAGTGGCGGCGTTGCTAGTTGTCACAGCACCTGGGAAGTGGGTCGATATTAGTTCCTCCAAAGTTTCCTTTTCATTTGTTGTAATGGTTCCGTTTGGTTTTTTCAGAAGACCAATTTGGTTAGGTTTGTCCTTTGCGAGCAGTCTATGTACTCTGGCTCCTTGAGGCGTTTCCACTATGTCCTCGCAGAAGCTTTTCCATGTTGCTCTTTTGGCTCTCCTAATTTCTTTGTTGTACTCGGTTAAGGCTTTTTTGTATTCCTCCCAGTTGAGAGTTTGTTTAGCCTTATTAAATAGTTTCCGGGTTTCCTTCCTTAGTTTGTCCAACTTCGGGTTCCACCATGGAACTTTTCTTTTGGAGGTCTTTGTCTTGAGTGGGCAGCTTTCCTCATAGGCGTTTATAATGCCTTTTGTGATATCCGCCACGGCCAATTCTAGACTCTCGCGTGTTTTTATATTTTTTTGTATTGTTTCAAGGTGAAGCCTTAGTGTGGTACGGTAAGCGTCCCAGTCGGTGGCTTTAGGATTCCTGAAAGTTGTGGTTTGACAGTCTACGGTGTTTAGTTGTTTAAAGGTTATTTGTCTGTGATCAGACATTGATAGATACTTTAGTCAAATTAATTATGAATGAATATACTGATGGATCATACATGGAACTCTTCCATATGAAAAACCAATCCTGCTGGTATCGATTAATGTACGTAAAAATTGAGTTTCAGATGGCAAAATGAAACACTCACACTGTTTCTCATATGTAGAATACAAACTAAGCATATGTCGGAGATTTGCAACACTTTCCGAACTTTGAAATTCATATATAGATAAGCAAAAAAAATCACTTCACTAACCTCTACCAAGAAGGACGGAGACCTGGTAGTCTTAGTAACCCTGGTAGAGTAAGCTGGCGGCGGCGGAGCTGGTGCGAACCACTCCTCAGAGAAGACTTGGACGGCAGCGCGGCCGCTACCCGATACACCTGGACAAACTACCTTCACCAATCTGCAACAAAACATAATATTCACTCGTATTTGTATGGCATAATTTAAACAATTTACACATAATTGCGGATACAAACCAACGCAACCCTCCTGTATTACCCAATGGTCATTTTGGCCTAGACCAATCTGACTTTGTGCCCCTTTCACCCACATGCACACAAACGCATGCTTGTTTCTTGGTTCTTATCGATTCCGTGCAGCTTGGGCCTGATGGCTTTTCTATATTTTCTTAGGTCGGCTCAACTTAAGGTTCAGCTCTTACCCGGTAGCCTCCTCGGAAAGGGACTAACCTGGAACTCTGACTGCGGATGTAACCTACACTCGTAGACAAGTGGCATCGGAGAGATTGTACACTTCTTGCGAAATTGGGCGATTTGCGAAACGTGCGGCGTTAGCAAATCGACTGTTTTCCGGCGAATAACCGCAAGAGTCTGGTAACGTACGATTCCTAAGCAGCGGGGGTAGTCATCGACGTCACCTATCTTTAGTAACGATACTCTGGTCACCCGATGCCATGTGATCTTGACGGGCACAAAGCGCATCGGTACGTTATAAATTCAGACTAAATTACTGCTTACGTCAGGTAGAGGCCGCGCAAGTTACCTCGGATCTGATAACAGACTGCAGGACGGAGAAATCCGGCAAAATTTGGTAATGAAGGTGGGAGGTCGGCTCGCAGGGTTCATTTCCCGTGCCTCGCGCAAAGGCGTTGAAATCTCAAGGGTTCATCGGTGGAGCTAGAAGAATTAACCGTATTTGTCCGCTAACTCATCGCGAGAAAAAATGATCTGATGTCGTTAAACTCCCTGAGGTGACGGTTACGCCCTTTCTGTACATCTCTATATATTGACGTGGAGAGTCTCAGCCGTTTTCCAAGAAGGGTGACGGGTTACAGGCGTTTTAACGTCCACTAAAGGAGTATCATCGCCTTCACGATCACCTCTGTCTTCAGGTAGGTCTGGGTTTTCAACCGCATTTGGACCACTCCCGGGCTAAGACAGTCTTCTAACCGCTAGCTTACGTCTGTTCAATGTTGGTAAGCGCTAGCAGACACTTCCTAAGGATGCTTTCAAAATTCCTTTGATTATGCGCTTCTTTCGTTTAAGAAAAGGGTATATATTTGTGGGTTTAGGCTCTTTTCAGTCATATAGATGCTGAATAAATCAGTGCAAATGGACGAAGTTCTCAATGTATCGGTGTCGGCTCCTCGTGACGTTGTATTGTTCTTCCCAGATCTTCCCTGCAGCTTATTGAAAGTGTGCTAGTAAGTGAGACAGCGGTCGAGGGTAACATCCAAATATACTGGGTTAGCATTGTTGTTTTTCAGGGCTGCTAGATGGGTTTCAAAAAAATAACTTCAGTGAATAGATTGACTGGTGGTGTTTGGGGGGGGGGGGGGCGGGGGTAGACGACGACGAAAAACATTTATTTATACATGGCACACGTCTGACAGTCTCTATATTTAGGAGTTTACTATACAGACGGCGAGACTGCTAAAATAGTCATTGGGTCAAAACTTCGTGCTCAGCCGCGTACTGTATTTGGTCACCCAATACAACTTACACACCCAACGAATCGAGCGTATTAAAAAAAATCTTAAACCACTTGTGATTTAGGGAAAATAAATCTGCTGAATCGTACAAGGATGGATTAGCTCTCTACTCGATAGTCTTAAAGATAGGCGTACAACCTACGATATGATGTTTCTTTACAATGTAATAAACAATATTTTTGTCAGTGCTTATCTGGTCGAAATGGTATCTATTCTGGTTCCTCCTCGCATTACTCGGAATCCTCACCAGTTTTTAAGTAAAGAGATATAACTATAATTATACGAAGCATTCCCTAATAAACAGAGCTATGAAAGGTCGTGTACATCGATATTTTTTCATCAAGTAAAAGTCACTTTAAAGAAATTATTAAAAAGTCTTATCAGTCCTTTGTCCCCCCTATTTCATCTAATGACTATTAGGTAATCCCGTAAACGGTTTACATGAATAGTTTTGTAATATTTAAAAGAATATGTTTTTAGTACAAAATAATTAATAATGGTTATAACCCTAAAGTAAAATTTCATTTTCATTTGTTTTTTGTTCTTTCTCTTTTGTCTATCAAATAAATCACTGCTAAAGAAATGTAAGTATAAATAAGGTATAATAACGGAGATATGTACTGTGTACATAGTATTAACCGTAAATAGTGTTAATATATAATTAGTCATAGTTTTATTGTTATATTTTGTATGTGTTATATATAAACGCTGTTTCTTAACCGAATAAAATAAAATAAAATAAAAATAAAATAAAGTACTCTATATATTTAGTTTTTTATTTATGATTAGATAATAAGAGGTGATGGAAGAATGCTTTGTTATTTTAGGAAATTCATATTAAATCAACAGCAAAATGTAATTCTACAAAATGTGCATTTTTTACCACATTTTTTTGCCGCTAATTACGACATATCAATCAATGACGGGTGCAGACTAATTTGAACTTAAATTATAATCTGTAAATTTATTATAGTCTTTTCTTTAAAAAAGTCACTTTTACAGAAATCTTGTCATGGTCTTATGATTATCATATGACATCATTGTCTCTTTTTTAAATATCAGATATTATTTAGAGTATGGGGACACAAAATTGGATTAAAGATTAAAATCGATATTTTTGTCCCCACTCTCTTATTACGAAAACCCGGACAACGGAACGTCTGTTTTTTTTATTAATTTAGAAACCAGACAAGGACTCCGAAAGCCGGATAGTTCGGTCTGAAACCGGACATCGGGCAACCATATTCTTTTTATAATAACCCCGTTGAACCTTATATTAAGACGACTACCGCACTCAAACAGTGGAAAATTTATATTTTAGTTAATTTTAAAAGACACCCGCGTGCATTTAAATGATAATAAAAATGTGAATTTTGTAAAAAGTTGCTTAGTATTTTTATTATGATGAAAAGTTCCAATATTTTGGTTTTTTTTCTAAAATGAAATGATAAAATCTTATATAGGTTATAATGAAAAACATCAAAAAATAGAAATATCACATCATCCCATTTTAATCATTTACTTGGTACGTTTTACCCGTAACGTTTCAAGTTATTTGCCTCGATAAAATACAAGAAAAATGCAAATTACAAGAAAAATGCAAATTACAAGAAGGTGGTGACTTCAGATTTTCTTTATTTTTATGAAGAAAAAAATCTAAATATTGAAATTGTGCACCGTAGTATGAAATAATAAGAAATTCGCTAGAAGATTCACATTTTTATTAGTATTTAAATGCATGCGGGAGTCACTTAAAATTGATTACAATTAATGTTAATTTTTCACTTGTTGGAGCCCTGTCGGTCCAACATACCCACAACAAAAAAGTAATTTCCACAGAATGGAAACCGCAAACTCGCTCAAATCTACACGAGTCAGCTGCAGTTAATTTCCAACTAAATTCGGCAATTTATGCACAGTCAAGCGATGACTCATGTCATTTCTTCTGATCGATACACATGTCGCACCCCACTCATAGCTATTACATCACCGCTCACGGTATAAAACGTAGTACATTTCAATCAATCGATATCATTTTCCTTGGCGGATAGTTACCGCGACTACGCTTCATTATCAAGCAGTACCAGCATTACCCGCGATACCGATCGTCAAGCCTCGCTCCTCGACTACACACTTCGGATACACTACTACGGCTTCACCTCGCGCCCACACTAATACACTACGGCGAAATAACAATCAAGGCGTTAAGAACTGGCGACTCACTTCAACCTTCTGATTAAATACTTCTACTTCGACATCCACGACTTTCATTCACGGAGAAAACTTCACGATGAGATCCACCCTTCGGTCACAATCAATTGGAGTCTAGTGGAGGGTGGCAACTCTCACACACTGTTTGAGAGAGGTAGTCGCCTTGAGGTGTGTTGGCAGATTTGTTGATCATATAACAATTATAAACTCATCGCTGGTATCAATCAATTATTCCTATCCTACGGCTTTAATACTGTACCGTGGCGGATGTCCAGTATAAACGAGTAGTCTATTCTTCGTTGAACACTGCGGTCCATCTTCATCCGTAGCGCCGAGTGCCATGGTGGTGCCCCAAGCCAAGAGGAACATACTTCTGTTGTGCCTAGCCTCCAGCAGCCAAGGAGCGCCAGCGCAGTTTATGTCATCAGACGATCTGTTAAATGAAAACGTTATGTCAAAGGCTGATGCGAAATCATGGCAAAGAAATGGCAGAAAGTCAAGAGGTGGTTGATTGGAAATCAGATAACAGTTCCAATCTCTATCCGTTACCACACTCGACAGCAATAAATTCGGGTTACCAAACATAAACCTAAATATCCCGGAAACTAAGTGGGTGTAAGTGACATAATTACCTCATTATAAAGAACTAGCTGCGCCCAGCGGTTTCACCCGCGTGGTGATGGAAAATTGTGATAATGATGATAGAAAACGATATATCTTTATAAATTATAGCCTATGTCTTATTCTGATGTGTAAGCTATATTATTGTACAGTTTCATCAAAATCTATTCAGCAGTTTTTGCGTGAAAGAGTAACAAACATCCATACATACATACAAACTTTCGCGTTTATAATATTAGTAGGAAGTAGAATAGTAGTATAGAATTTAAATTTCGAATGTCAATTTCATAGATTTTTTTCCTACTTACTTGACAGTTATCGTTATATTTTAGATAATTCAAACTATATCTTTATAAATTATAGCCTATGTGTTATTCTGATGTGTAAGCTATATTATTGTAAAGTTTCATCAAAATCCATTCAGTAGTTTTTGCGTGAAAGAGTAACAAACATCCATACATACATACAAACTTTCGCGTTTATAATATTAGTAGGATATTGAATACTGGGAACGCTTCTTATATATTTTTTTGTGACAGAATAGAAACAAAAGTGTTGTAGATGCCCTAGTAGTGGTAGTTGATGATAAGGTCTGTGGACACATCCAGAGTTCTATCTTTGAGTCCGTTATACATTGATGAGTTTAAGAGATAGTAGAGAGAGCCCATATTATGTTAATATTTGGTCATGTTTATTAGATTTTACATTTTACAGAGTAAGAGCGACTTACTCATTGGAGTGTTTGACCGAAGTGATGTTTGAGGTAGCGCATTGGCGCTATTTTATAATGAATGAATGAAAAGTATTTATTTGCAGCTGTTGTTACAAAAAAAAAATATAGGTACAAAAAATCTAAAGTACACAGATTAAAAATTAAAACTGCAAATAGACAAAGACAATGTAATAAAACTACAAACGCTGCAAATTAGGGGTATCCTCGGGATATCTCGTATCCTGATTTCTGGACACACCTATTAATTATTGTTGCATATGGTATTAAAATAAAATAACCAAATCCAATAAATCTAAAAATCTAAATATAACAAATCAAAATAATCATAATCAAATTTATCCACAAATCAAAATATACAAAATCAAAATATTTAACAGCAAATGATATTAAAATAAAATAACCAGATCAAAAAAAACTAAATAATTAAAATCAAATAAATCCACAAATCAAAATCAACATATTTAATATCAAATAATCATGATACAAATTTATAGACAGTTAAAAAGACAATAGTAATAATCAAATTAGTTACTAATTATTTTTAAATAAAATATTAGAATATACCAACGTCAATAAACATTTCAACGTCAATACAATACCTGCGAAATTATGAAAGACGCTATTTGATCGATTCTTTAAAATATATTAGTCATAATATATATATAATATACGCAATTGAAAATACACTTTTTTATAACTAGAATCGATATCACATCATGCTGTATGTACAATTATTTGGATTTGTGGTATACGTTACAATCTAAAGAAATACTATGAAATCGTAGTTCGATTTTAAAATATCATTTATTTTGTTATTAGCATTTTTGATATTATTTCATACTTAACAGACCATATTACTTTAACAGGCTACCGGAAAGTTTAAAAACAATTCAATTGGATAGCTTATTAAAAAAATACTTAAAGAATTATTATTAGACAAAGCTTTATATTCGATCGAGGAGTTTGTTAATTATAAATATTGTGGTGTCTTTCCAAGGTGTGGGGGCTTCCAAGATGTGGGGCCTTCCCACGCGTGGCCTACATACAGACTCAACCCTTCAGGTTGTAAGGCTAAAGGTGACGTCGTGCGGCGTTGTCGAAATCCTCGTTTTTAACGTCGCTCGGGTCGTGTTTAATCCGCTGTAGGTAGTATTTCCAGGATATGCACTCGAGGTTTGTATTGTTAATAAAAAAGATAATAATAATTTTTACGTTTTAAAAAGCTTCTAAGCCATTAAAGTTTTATTTCCTATAAAATGTAGTCTATTGCACTATTTACGAATTTACAGTAATTGCGTTTTTGCTTCAAAGCACGTACTAATAGTTCTACTTTAAATATGATCTCCGATATGATCTCCGACAAAGCACTGTTACAATATGATCTGCCCGGCACTTAAGTGTGATCTACCCGGCACTTAAATGTGATCTGCCCGCAAGGCACTGTTAAATGATCTGCCCGATGGCACTGTTATTTGATCTGCCCGATGGCACTGGTATTTGATCTGCGCCGATATCGGCGGGTAACCGACCTTATATAGGTATGACCGCTGCGGCCGGCCCAGTGGTGGGGCGGGTTGCACCCCGCCTCGCCCGCGGGTGCCGACCGACGCGTTGTTATATGTCGTTTCCGTAAAGCTAATGTACTATAATATTGTATACTATTTTACTAAGTTAAGAGTGTACATACGACCTTAAACTCTAACGTATATTAACTTATGATTATTATATACATTTTAATAATCATATACTATTGCTATGTCCTATTTTAGGTTGAATTTAAATATTTTCACCATTTATTGGCCGATTTGGCTCGGACTTAGTCTAAAAATTAAATTAAATTATTCTAAACATTTAGACATTTTCATGGCAGCAATTTTGTGGATTTCTAGTGATCCAATATTTAAGCTGGCGCTTCCCAAAATATGAGTCATTCTTTGTACCTACCTGGCTGGCGGGGTGGGTCGATTTTACAATCGGCGACGGGTTGCTTAATCCTTTTGCCGGCGGTGTGTTTAGGGTGAGTTTTTATTACCCTTTTTAAATGCACGTGCTGGGATTTTTCCGACGTTTTCCTTTGTTCGCGAGCGAAGGTTATTTTCGGGTTGACGTGTAATTTCGAAATTTTAGCGTTTGCTTGTAAATATTCCACTTTTAGTTTAACATCCATTAGCTCCCGCTTTTAGTGGAGCTAATCCGGGTATACCTATATTGTGTGCATAGTGCACTTACTGCCATAAATAATATTTTTTGGTTGGGGAATTTGAAGTGCACGGAATTGTAGGCATGACGACACATTATTTGTTGTGATGTTTATCATCATCATGCCTGCCCGTTATTTTATCTTTCTTCCCGCAACATGCCCCTCTCCGTGAGACAAGTGTTTCTCCTCACTCCTCTTCTTCGGGAGGTGAAATTGTTGTTCTCACTTCCTCTTGGTGGGGAGGATAGATAACTGCCACTGTATGTACTGGTCTTTTGTATGATTTTCCGCGACAGCAGATCGTTACTGAACGTACTTGCCTGTCGGGAGCGGTATGTACTTGCTCTATTCGCCCTCGGAGCCAAGTATTTCTGGGTAGGTCCGCGTCCACAAGGATGACTATGTCTCCTATCTGGACGGGTTTTACCGCGTCGTGCCATTTTGGTCTCTTCGCCAGCGTCGGGAGATATTCGCGTACAAATCTCGACCAAAAATGGTTTGCCATTATTTGGGCTATTTGCCACTGTTTTTTGAGGCAATTCTTTGTTAATTTCTAATAATGAAATTTCCTCGTTGAAATCTTGTTGCTGCGAAACCCGAATCAGGTAGAGGTCCGCGCAAGCAAGTTCTTGTGGGGTTAAATGTTTTGTTTTTTCGCCGCTGCGTTTGCAGCGTTGTACGAATCGAAATATCCATGCTACTGTACGACGTAACCGTTCTAGGCGTGAGAATCGTTTTGTCTCGATTAGGAAAATATTTTTTATCGATGTCATTACATATACCGGTCGACGTTCTTCGTCCTGACCGTATTCTGACGATGGAGATTCATCGTCCGCGGGCCAGTGGTCGCTATTTTCCAGTAGGAATTCCGGTCCGTTTATCCATTTTTTTATTTGGTCTTCACCCATTTTAGTCGCCGTGTCCCGAGTTGCGTTATCCGCGGGATTCAATTTTGTGGGTACCCAACGCCATTGGCATGGTGTGGTAACCTGGTCAATTTCGCCAAGTCGGTGAGCTACAAACACGTTAAATTCACGTGGGTCACGTCTTATCCACGACAGTACGGTCTTGCTATCTGACCATAACGTTGTGGAGGAAAATTCCCAGGTGTGCTGCGATTTTATCAGCTCAGCTAATTTGCTGGCCATTGTAGCGGCTTGCAGCTCTAGTCTCGGTAGCGACATGGGTTTCAGCGGCGCTACTTTGTTTTTGCCGGCTATAAAGGCCGTGCTCGCGGTGCCGTTTTCATTTTCATAACGTAAATACGCTACCGCGGCATATGCTCTTTCGCTCGCGTCCGCAAAAACATGCAATTGTACGTCACGGGCCAGTTTTCCTGTGTGCTGGTAGCTACGGTTTATTTTTACTAATTTTATTTTTTGCAACTCGGCCAACCAGACTTGCCACTTTTGACTGGCACCGTCGCTAATAATCTCGTCCCAGTCCGTCTTATCCAACCATATGGTTTGGAGTAAGATTTTCGCCTTTACTGTTAGTGGGCCCAAAATCCCGAGCGGATCAAAGGTGCTCATTATCACCGATAACGTTTGTCGCTTCGTCGGGGTTTTGCGACCACTCAGTAAGTCGGGATTAATTTTCTTGAGGTCCGTGTCGAATGAAAAGGTGTCGCGATGAGGTTCCCATATAAGTCCGAGAATCCTCTCACTCGCCTCGTCGGTACCGGCCAATTTTATTTTTGTTTGTGAACGTATATTATGTGGTACCTGCTCTAATATTTTTGGATCGTTACTCGTCCAGTTTACGATGTTAAAGCCACCTTCCTGGTGAATTTTCGTAACGGTCGCGATCATTTTTTGGGCGGTTTCTACAGTATCCGTTGAATCTAGATAATCGTCCATATAGTGTTTGTTCACTATGGCGTCGACCGCTTCGGGATATTTTTTCCTGAATCTCTCCGCGTTTGTATTTTTTACAAAGAGTGCGGAGCACGGAGATGAGGTAGACCCGAAAAGGACTACATCCATGGAGTACTCGGATGGTTCCTCTTCTTGTTTTAGGTCGCGCCATAGGAAACGTTGACTTTGGGTGTCTTTTTCTGATAAATGAATTTGTAAAAACATCTCCTTTATGTCGCCCGCGAATCCGTAACGTCCTTGTCGGAATTTGAATAGGATTCCAATCAGAGAATTTAATAAATCGGGTCCTGATAATAGCTGGTCGTTTAGGCTTGTTTCCCCGGCTTTCGCGGCGCAGTCAAAAACGAGTCGCATTTTTCCTGGTTTATTTGGATTTTCAACCGGGAAGTGTGGGAGATACCAAATACGATTTCCAGGGGTGCGTAATTCCTCTGGACTTAATTTATGGGCATACCCTTTTTTCAGGAAATCCTTTATTGTGTCGCAATATTGAGTGGCCAACGGCTGATTTTTGAGTAGTTTGTTTTCTATGGATTTCAACCGTTTTTTAGCCATCTCGTGACTGGCTGGCATCGTCACCTTGTCGCTTTTCCAAAGCAGTCCGGTACTCCAACGATTGCCTTCTAGCTTCGTTGTCTCGTGAAGAAGCGTCTCGGCCCGCGCGTTCGTAACGGCTTTATGGGCGCGTATGTGCGTTCCTATTTCTTCTACTTCGAAATACGACCGGATGATGTCGTCCATCCTTTGGTTTGAGCCCGCATTCCGTAAGTGGTTTACGGCGCGGCAAGTAGCCAAATCACCGCCCCCCCCTCCCCCTAATGTCCACCCAAGTCGGCAATAGGTCGCTATCGGAGCGTTCGGGGGACCGGCTTTTATCGTTCTGGGAATGATTAAGTCATAGTGATCTATTCCTATTAGAATTTGCGGTGCTCCTTCAAAGTCGCAAAACGGTATGTCGGCTAAATGAGGCCATTTATTTAGCATAGATTTAGCACAGAATTTTTGTGCTGGTAAATCCAGCTGTTTTATGGTCCTGGCGTTACATAAATCATAATATTTTTTACCTTTCAGCGGTCGGATCTTACAGTCTATTCGCTGCGTTGTCGCGTTCGCAACTGACATGCCCGAGGCGCCTACTAAATTTAAGGGGCTAATTTCCCCGTGTACTCCTATTTTATTCGTTATGCTCTGATCTATTAATGTGATTGAAGATCCTTCATCGCATAACGCTAGCGCTTTTATAACGCCTTTCGGCCCCCGTAGTTCCACGGGCGCTACCCTTAGAATCATTTTTTCTGATCCGTCCCACGTATTAGCTACTGTATTAGGGGTATTTTGGTCGTCGTTTGAGGGCTGATTTTTTATCGCGGCATTATTTTTATGTAATAATTTGTGGTGAGGCCACTTACAACCTTCTATCCCACACGGCTCTTTTACGCTACATTGCGCTTGGCGGTGGTCTTTTCTAAAACACCGTGTGCATAAGCGTTTTTCCTTAACCCATGTCCAACGTTGATTTATTGTCATTTTTCCTATTTCGCGGCATTTAGGGGTTAAATGATTGTTTCGCCCGCACTTTAGGCAGGCGTCTGTTGACTCCTGAGTGTCTGTAGCAAAAACTCTTTTTTTGCTCGGCATCTCGGATCGATTGTTATTATACTTATTTTTTGAATAATCTTTTACGGGATCTTCTTGAGAGGCGGCGTCTATTATTGTCTCTAACCAGTTTCCGTAATCTAAAAGAGTAGGATGCGGTCCATGGCCGGCGGAGTACCACTGCAACCGCAAATGTTGTGGCAACTTCATCACTAATTCCTTTAGCAGCGGTGGATTTGTGAGATACGCAGAATGACCCATATTTTTTAAAGCATGTACGACATTACAAACGGTAGTGCCGTACTCAACCAACTTAAATATCGAATCACTCACCAATATTTGCTGCGTACTGCGTGCTTCCTGCATGAGCGCGTCGATGCGAGCGCCAGGTCTGCCAAAACGGCGTTCCAGCGCTCTCCGGATCTCCGGGACATTGCCGGGATCCAGTAACATCGCGCGTACTGCCTCGCGCGCAGGTCCTCGCAGGCTTTGTTGTAGTCGTAGCAGATTGTCCGCGTTGGTGAATCCGCACATTGTCGACCCCTGGTCGAATAGTGCGGCGTATATTGGCCACTCCTGCATGCTGCCGTCGAATTGGGGAAGGCTGCGCAGCATCTTCGCTCGGGTCTGCATCATGTAGACGTCGGGCGGGCTGCATTCTTCCTCTTTCTTCATCGTCGGGACGTCGCCGCTCGGACGGGCGTAATTGCTCGCTCGGGCGGTGTCACTCGGTCGATTGGCGGTGGCGGCTGCTGCGTTATCGGCGATCGCTTTCGTGACGGCGCTCGCGACGGCTCGTTGTAACGCGGCGTCGCTTGCCTTTTTGTCCGTGGCGTCGTCGTCTCTTAACTGCCGCTCGTAGGAGGAGGCTCTTGGATGGGAGTTGGCGGCGGCTGCGGTGGCGGCGATCGCTTGCGTGACGGCGCTCGCGACGGCTCGTTGGAATGCGGCGTCGCTCGCTGTTTTTTCTGCGGCGTCGTCGTCCCTTAATTCCCGCTCGTTCACCCATTCCTCTGTACGTCCGGTCGTTAGTCGGCGGCTCTGTCGTTCCGCTCGGCTGTCGGCTCGGCTTATTTGGTCGTCGTCGTCCATATATAACTCTTCCTCGACCTCTGCTTCTATCAGGAGTTTCCGCAGTTCGAGTTGTCGGTCGATCCGTTCGGATTCAATTCGGCGAGTCTCGGCTGCGAGTTTGGCGGCGGATTCCGCTTGGGTGGCGGCTGTGGCTGCGGCTGAGGCTGCGGCTGCTGCTGCGGCGTCGGCTGCGGCTTTTTCCTGGGCGGCTTCCATCTCCGCTTCCAATTGTCGCCTCCTGATGGTGGTGGTTGCTGATCTCGACGATCGATGACTTGTCATTGACGGCGCCCTGCTGCTGGTAGACTGTGCTCTGCTGGCTGGTCTCTCAGCGGTCGTCGTCTTGATTGCAGATCTTGCGGCATCTTGTTGATCGGCTCGTAGTTCTTGCCTGTGAGCGTCGATCTGGCTTTTGTCGCGTGCTTTGTCCGCAATCCTTGCGCTTCTTCTAGCGCTCTCTGTCCGTTCCGCGCTCGTTTGACGCGGCGTCGACATCTCGGAGATTTTTCAAATTTTTGTAAAAATTAAAAAAAATATTTTTTATTATTTTTTACCTCGATGGACCTGCTTTCTGCTTAAGGTCCTGATTTCCTATCCCGTCTCGAAGGACCAAGATGTGGTGTCTTTCCAAGGTGTGGGGGCTTCCAAGATGTGGGGCCTTCCCACGCGTGGCCTACATACAGACTCAACCCTTCAGGTTGTAAGGCTAAAGGTGACGTCGTGCGGCGTTGTCGAAATCCTCGTTTTTAACGTCGCTCGGGTCGTGTTTAATCCGCTGTAGGTAGTATTTCCAGGATATGCACTCGAGGTTTGTATTGTTAATAAAAAAGATAATAATAATTTTTACGTTTTAAAAAGCTTCTAAGCCATTAAAGTTTTATTTCCTATAAAATGTAGTCTATTGCACTATTTACGAATTTACAGTAATTGCGTTTTTGCTTCAAAGCACGTACTAATAGTTCTACTTTAAATATGATCTCCGATATGATCTCCGA
The DNA here is from genome assembly GCA_944548615.1 of Micropterix aruncella. NCBI lineage: Eukaryota > Metazoa > Arthropoda > Insecta > Lepidoptera > Micropterigidae > Micropterix > Micropterix aruncella. The sequence continues at coordinate 9,528,919 of OX155960.1, forward strand.
CAAAGCACTGTTACAATATGATCTGCCCGGCACTTAAGTGTGATCTACCCGGCACTTAAATGTGATCTGCCCGCAAGGCACTGTTAAATGATCTGCCCGATGGCACTGTTATTTGATCTGCCCGATGGCACTGGTATTTGATCTGCGCCGATATCGGCGGGTAACCGACCTTATATAGGTATGACCGCTGCGGCCGGCCCAGTGGTGGAACGGGTTGCACCCCGCCTCGCCCGCGGGTGCCGACCGACGCGTTGTTATATGTCGTTTCCGTAAAGCTAATGTACTATAATATTGTATACTATTTTACTAAGTTAAGAGTGTACATACGACCTTAAACTCTAACTTATATTAACTTATGATTATTATATACATTTTAATAATCATATACTATTGCTATGTCCTATTTTAGGTTGAATTTAAATATTTTCACCATTTATTGGCCGATTTGGCTCGGACTTAGTCTAAAAATTAAATTAAATTATTCTAAACATTTAGACATTTTCATGGCAGCAATTTTGTGGATTTCTAGTGATCCAATATTTAAGCTGGCGCTTCCCAAAATATGAGTCATTCTTTGTACCTACCTGGCTGGCGGGGTGGGTCGATTTTACAATCGGCGACGGGTTGCTTAATCCTTTTGCCGGCGGTGTGTTTAGGGTGAGTTTTTATTACCCTTTTTAAATGCACGTGCTGGGATTTTTCCGACGTTTTCCTTTGTTCGCGAGCGAAGGTTATTTTCGGGTTGACGTGTAATTTCGAAATTTTAGCGTTTGCTTGTAAATATTCCACTTTTAGTTTAACATCCATTAGCTCCCGCTTTTAGTGGAGCTAATCCGGGTATACCTATATTGTGTGCATAGTGCTTACTGCCATAAATAATATTTTTTGGTTGGGGAATTTGAATTGCACGGAATTGTAGGCATGACGACACATTATTTGTTGTGATGTTTATCATCATCATGCCTGCCCGTTATTTTATCTTTCTTCCCGCAACAAATATTTTTTTAATTTTTGGCCACATTTTTGACAATTTTAAGTCAATTCTGACTGACTGATTCTGACTGTCAATTCTGACTTTTCTAAGTTTATATTTATTGATTATTTTAATTTGTGGTTTTAGTAAGTACATCTTAAAAATGATTTTGAGTATCGCGAGTACTAAAATGTTGCATATCGACATGTCCTAAAAGCAATAATGAAGAACGTTGAACTGTATGTACGGGGTGCTAAATTTGGATATTGTAAAAACGGACTAATTGCAATAAATTACAGTCTATTGACTGTAATTTAAATGTACCTAGATATTACGTTTCTACAATCTGTTAAGATTTTTTGGACATTATTTGAAATTGAAATTGAAATTGAAAAATTGAAATTGATAGCATATTTTTTATTATTGTAGTATTAAATAGTATACTAGCTGAAACCCATTGAATTCGACAGCCACTTTATTGACCGTAATATTTAAAAAATAAACAGAAATATACTTATTATTTATGTACAAATAATATTTGTTTGGATTAATTCGATTACGTTGCGCCGCCTTGCCCATTTGATCTACGATCAGAAAAGACACCAAGGTCTTGGTGAAAACGGACAGGACCAATCGAAGAGAGACGCGGGCGTGACATGACATGTGACAGAAAGTATATAAAATGTTTCGTAGCTTCCATACTGCTTTAGCTATATATTTAATGTGGTAATACGTCAGAGCGAAAAATAAAATGAACCGTTATTATTTTCCAGCATAAAACTACCAATCGAACGTAAAGCGGCATAATTTAGGACCAGACGAAATGTTTTCAAATTGATTCAGATGGATTTATTTTTGGCAGGTAGTTTTGTCCTGGAAAAGATACGATCAATCATTTTACATTCCCCTCTAACGCGCCACTCTGTCTCGTCCGCGTGAACTATATATTTTCCGATATTAGTTCACGAAGAAAAGCAATCAAGCCCATTGTCATTTTTGCTGATAAGTTATTGCAAAGAGGAACTGCAGCCCCTATGCACATCTTTCTTGGCAAGATCAAGTAAACCAAGTAAGTCGTCGCATTTTTCATGGTTTTTCATAGTCTCCGGCGGCTTCAAAGATTTCTCCCCATGTCACATAAAGAAATGATTGTGTCCACACTCTTAACGCCTATAGTTGACTACGGTTATGTTTGTTATATAGATGCCAGTGAGGTTATTTGGAATAATCTGAAGCGTCTGCAAAATATCTTCTTTAGGTAAGTTTTTAATTTGCGAAAGTTCGACCACGTTAGCTGCTTTCGTGAGCATCTTCAATAACTTCCGATTCGCGATCGAAGAAATTTGCATACGTTGTCGCTACTATACAACATACTCAATAATCCCACTTCACCCTCCTATCTCAAGAAGAATTTCCACCTGGCCACCCTTTGGGAGGCCACGGTCGTCCACTTCGATCAAGCCGGGATAACACACTCGCCATTCCGATACATCATTATTCTGTTTACACGCACTCTTTTACAGTCTATTCTGCTCGTTTATGGAATCAGCTCCCTCACTCTATCAGACATGCACCTTCGTTGCATACTTTAAAAAAGTTGTTGAAGAAACATTTATTTTTACACAGCCACTAACCAAATACCTCACCTTGTCCTCTCCTATATCCTTCCCTGGGCAACCTTAGCATAAGTTACTGACATATATTTGTATAAGTTTATTTTAAATTTACCTTTACTACTTCTTTGTGTATTGTACTGTGAAAATTAAGAATTATTTTGTCAAATGGTTGACTGTAAGATATCGCTATAGCGATAAGTTCGCCATTTGTGCATAAATTGTCTTTTTTATAAAACCAGTGTAATATTCATTAAGTTATGTTTTTATAGCACAATAAAGTTATTCTTTTCTATTCTATTACTTCAGAAATGTTGCAAAATTCCTGAACGCCTATGTGGAGTATTATTATTATTATTATTCCTAGTCCTGAGGGCCTCTTTCACCACAATACTCAGTTATAAGAGTATCTCAACAATCCTCTTATTTCCAAAAACGATATTTCCGCCCTCAGACAAACATACAAATTACTGATTTAATATCATAAATTGTGACTTCATGAATTTAAGAGCGAAATTTGCGCGGAGCGCGATTTCATAAATTCAAGAGTTTCCATTGCTAATTAGAATTTGTTCAGCGACCCGTCGCCGCGTCGACGTGAAATTTCACGATGAAATATAACGAAATTTACGCAAACACCAACGGAAAGGGCTGCCAACGCGACGCGAATGTTACCTGGCTTGTTTTATGCTGAACCGATGATTGTTAAAAATCGATGATTGTTCAAATTCAAGTACAAATTTATTTTTATTTATTTATTTACATATACATTTAAATGCATGAGCACAACAGAACATGAATTGAAAATTTAGACAATGCCTTTTAAAGTTATATACACATCTGTCTGAGCCCAGGTTACATAGCGCATACATTAAACGCAAATGATTATCTTCAATTGTGCTAAGCAAAGAGCAGCCGAGGCCGCCTTGCTAGGCACCCCTGTGTTAAGGCGAGCTCACTTCGGGAGTCCCACTAGAGTGCCATGGTTGGGTCAAGGAAAGATCTAAGATAACATTTTTTAAATTATTTTAATTTGTATTTCAATTTGTAATTATTATTTTTTTTATTTTTTTTAAATATTTCTCCTTTTTATTATTTTTTTATTTGATTTTTCCTTTTTTTCAGTATTTTAATCAATTATCTAAACCGCATACTAAAATCTATAACTGCGAATCCCCTGTTTTACCATATAGAGGTGACTGTCGCATCGTATTCATATGAGCTCCACTCGTTTCACTGTAAATATTGAAATCCATAATGCAGGTAGGCAGATAGTTTCGCATTGAACGCAACTGAAATGATTGTCTAGTGATTAACGACTTCAGGCGTACGAATAATTTATTCATTCAAAAATATTCATTTACATTCTATTCATTGCAGAATCTGCCTAACTAGGCCATAGCGCGTACTAACCAAGACTCTATGTATGGCAATGATTTATTTATATACACATAATATAAAGTTTATAGAACAAATAAATAAATAATATAAAAATATAAAATGTATTAAAATGTATAACAATAATAATAATGCAACGACCTTTACTTTAAAATATGACTTATTACCTTTTCCACCTCATTTCTCCAGAGTTGAAGTAAGCGTTGTGTAATTTTTTATTTTAATTGTATTGACTTAATATTTTGGCATCTATGTATGAATTCTTTTAAATTTTTAAGGATTCTGTTACACTTATATTTACATTTTAGTGGTGTTTAATAGACGGTCTTAAACCGCTCTTGGATGTGTCCAAATGTTTGGGTTAGGTAGTAAGTCTCGTTACTACTCTTTACTTAACATAAATAGGTAGTCAAGAATTTAACTATTAGCTTCTCAAAAAATTGTGTCTTAGAAATTACATTTTAATTAAAAGGGTCAATTATTTCAAACAAAATATACAAAAAACATGAATTCATGTCATGAATTCATGACATGGCCAATGTCCTAATTTGTGACGAATTGGCAACAATACGAGCCATGCTCCATGGCTAGACGTTACATACATGTCACATAGCTTTTTTAGTCAATAAAGAAAATGATGTATGAAAGATTATGTATTATCTATCGCTTTTCAAATGAGATTCGAACATAGATTGCAAAAGCGAAAAGGAGACGATGTCATTTTTTATCCATTTCCTCTGTCGATTCAAAAATCAATGGCTCAATTTAAGACGTCAATTGTCTTAATTCAAGACGTCACAAATTCATGACATGGGCATGTATGATATATTCAACCAATGAAATTTTCCAAATCATTTCCTAATTCGTAAAAAAAATACATGTATGGCTAATACAAATATATAATCATGGTATCGTAAACATAAACTAAGTTGTATAAAACAGGTTGGGTGACATTCACAATAGGAAAACCAGGTTCAAAAATAAACTAGCCATTACGGGCTCTAGGTTAGCAAAAGTGAGTAAATCTTTCATTGGAGACGGTGTTCGCTTTTATAACACTTTGCCTGAGGAAGTAACCCAAAAGGGTTACTTACAATTAGTGTCTGGTAAAAACCAGACACTAAATTTAGAAAAATGGTTAAAGATACTTTGTGCTCTAAAGGCTATTATAAAATTGAAGATTTTTTAAGCGATACATTGGTCTGGTCAAGTCGTTTTTGTGTAACATAGCTATGAAAACCATTTGTAAAGTGTTATCATTATTGTTATTATTACTATTACGTAAAGCCATTGATTATATAGTGGTATAAATCAATGGTAAAGCCTACAAGCAAGGCATAAATGTCTAGAAACATAAGACGTTCGGAAAGTACTGTAAGTCTACTTCGAATAAAAATCTATCTCTCTATCTATAAACCATTATGGTAAATAATATGGTAATAACAATAGGGTGAATCATTTTCAGGATTAAAACCAATATTACAAAATCGAAGACTATCGCGGTTTTTTGACACTATAAATATGATAGAAAACGAATTTAGCGCGTGAAATTTGTAGCAACCGACGTTTCGGTGACGTTGCAGCCGCCGTTGTCCAGGGTAGACTGTCTACTCTGGACAACGGCGGCTGCAACGTCACCGAAACGTCGGGTGCTACAAATTTCACGCGGTAAATTCGTTTTATATCCTATTTATAAAAACAATATTGTTCCTAGGTTAGATCCTTGAGTAAGTCCATATAGAGTAGGGTAATAATAACCTTTAAAAAACATATTGTTTCTGAAATAACCACTACCGATGAACATTTATTTACATAGTCATCAGAAATTAACCTGTGAATAATATGTTTCAATAGACAATAACGAAAATCATACCTTGGTGGATGCTCTGCGTAGACCTCCCCGCCGGATCCCGAGAACCATCGGTCTCTGGAGCAATCGGAGCTGGAAGATGGAGCTGGTATTCCAGGAGCTGGAGTCCATCGCGCTCTGAAATGATGCCGCCTCGCGTCATCAGGCGGTCTTAAGCGAGGCACCGACCACCGTAATTCCAGAGACCTTCCAGAACCTTCTACTGACGGCGAACCTGTCCAGTTATCGCACACGCAACCCAGCGGTAACTATCAAAAAGAAATACGTACCTGGATGTCATCCTTATAAAAACATTGCTTGTGCTTACGACTTTAAGAGAAAAGACAGAGGATCAAGGGACCAGAATAGCAACGGTAATAGAAATAGTATTAAAAGCGATAGTTAAAGACCAGAAAATAATAGACTTCTATCGAATGAGACCAATCCAGACCATATAACTAATCACGAGAACTCATGCAATAAGAATTGTAAACCAGTGCAATAACTTTATGTGGTAGAGGGAGAAATGGGGCAGTTTCAAAAAGGAGGCTTTGAAACACTTATGTCAGTTTTCTGTCAGACTACGGTTTTCAATAAAAAGTGCTAAATAGTAGAAGAAGTTTACTTTATTGAATGTTCTTTTCATTTTTGACACTTGATATATTGGGTCCTTGTCATTGAAGTTGCTATTCTATAAAGCAAATAAACGACCAAAAACTTTCTATGTAAAATATGTATTTAATTAATAGAAATATTGACCCCTATTATCCATGCAGATTGTCATTTTAATGGAAGTTGCTTAATTCTTCTGCGGTAAAACTTACGTGGATAGTAACTAATAAACATTTTGAAGGCGTTAATCACCAAAGTTCATTTTCCCATGTAAAAAGTTATCTAAATTCTGAAAAAAAAACTCTATTGGATCAAGTTCTGGCAAGCAAGGTGGGTGACCAAGAGTCTCCAGCCGCAACTCTAACTTTGCGACTGTTTGAAGTTAAATCTGTGGTTATACGTTGTGATGCAGAAGCAGTGGCTATGCGCGATTGAACAGGCTCGGTTATTTAACCACGATCTTCTCCATCATTGCTGCAGTTCTTGACAGTACACATTTATGGTAACTGTATAGCTAGACTGCAAGAAGCTTACTTTACTTTATTGAATGTTCTTTTCATTTTTGACACTTGATATATTGGGTCCTTGCCATTGAAGTTGCTATTCTATAAAGCAAATAAACGGCCAAAAACTTTCTATGTAAAATATGTATTTAATTAATAGAAATATTGACCCCTATTATCCATGCAGATTGTCATTTTAATGGAAGTTGCTTAATTCTTCTGCGGTAAAACTTACGTAGATAGTAACTAATAAACATTTTGAAGGCGTTATTCACCAAAGTTCATTTTCCCATTTAAAAAGTTATCTAAATTCTGAAAAAAAAAACTATTGGATCAAGTTCTGGCAAGCAAGGTGGGTGACCAAGAGTCTCCAGCAGCAACTCTAACTTTGCGACTGTTTGAAGTTAAATCTGTGGTTATACGTTGTGATGCAGAAGCAGTGGCTATGCGCGATTGAACAGGCTCGGTTATTTAACCACGATCTTCTCCATCATTGCTGCAGTTCTTGACAGTACACATTTATGGTAACTGTATAGCTAGACTGCAAGAAGCTGTAATAGAAAACCCCGGAACAGGATTTCATATTTGAACATAATGCAAACTTTTAACTTTACCGTGGTTGCACAAACGAAAAGATGGAGAGACAAATAAACGTCTGATTCTTAAAAAAGAATAACATGGCCTTGATTTTTTTTAATTTGGAATCGCAACTCAAACCCAAGTTATTTAAGTTCAAAGTGGCCAGTGTGAAGAAATAGCAATTACATAGGTAAGGACCCAATATTAAGGTTTATTTATTTATTTTGTTTTTATTTATATAAGAAATGCAAATATTAAAAATAACAGTAAACAATTTCAGCGTAGAAATTATGCATAGAAATACTTTCAACATTGAGTCAAAAGCAGAAAAAAGAATACAATGCATAGTCTAGTGGCAACGTCACCTAACTAGGCCGGGACCTGTTCTAAGGTAAACATTTATTATTGAATGTGCTTGCAACAATACCGTATTTATAAAACTGGCATATATTCCATGTATGCACAAAGTATAGAATTGCAAAACCATATTAAAAGTGACTAAATACTTAAATTAAATAATTTAATTGAAGTTAGAAGTGGAAAATTAAAATGTCAGCAAATAAATTCATGTGTGTATTAGCGTAATAAAGTATACTTGAAATACTATTTTTGTCTCTTAGGCCTTATTATCCGAAAGGCCTTAATACCCGCAGGTATCTTATATGTAATATTTTTCAAATACTAAGCCACAGTAACTACACCTTGTCTGCACAAAATAATGGAATTGCAAAACAATATTAAAACTGACTAAATACTTAAATTAAATAAATTAATTAAAGTTAGAAGTCGAAAATTAAAAAGACAGCAAATAAATTCAAATAAAAAAAAAAGCAAGAAAATTTAAAATAGTAAAAATTATAATAAGAATTTTAAAAAACTAGTCCTGCATTTTACTTATAACTAAGATAAAATAGTGTTGAAACTAAAACAAATTATCGCTTAACATACGTTAAAACAAAATAATAATAATAATAATAATAAATATTTATACACCTGATATATCTTTTTCTAAACGTAAAATGCATTTCCTTAAAAAATCTCTTCATCCCGATCACTTACAAATTCCTGCACTGCGGCTACTACCACGCCATCATCTTAAAATCTTCGACCTCCTAAATATACGTTGTCGAAAGTAAATAGAAATATCTATGGGCGAGGACTGGTGAGTATAAAGGAAGTTCTAGTACCTTAAAGCCAGATTCTTCAATGGCAGTTATCCCAACTCTGGTTTTGTGTGCTGGGGCATTATCTTAGTGAAACAAAACAATTTAAGCGAGGTTGCCTCTTCGTTTTTCACGAATTTTACTTTCCCGGCACTAGGGAAAGTATTCTGAACGCGCTAAAAAAATCGAAATGAAGACGGAAATATCCAATTTGACACCCCCTGAGACGATTAGGACTATTTCCAGACTGAAGTCTGTCTGTGAGTCTGTATGTCTGTGTGTGTATTTCTTCACGATATAGGCTACACGCTTAATCCGATTGATCTGAAATTTGGCATACAGGCATCCATATCATATCATCGGTAACATCTTGCAAACCGTATTTCATTGAATCTGTATGCAAGAAAAAATATCAGCACCACTCCAAGACATTCGGATGTTCATTCGGATAACACGCGAAACAAACAAGATCTGCGTACTTACAAAGTGCGACTAAGTAAGGTTAGAAATAGTTTCCTGTATCAGTCCAATATTTTTATAACAAGATTCCATTGTGCATCAGGAGTCTTGGTGACGTTCAAATTAAGAGTAAGGTCCAGGATATGCTTATTAAGAACCCAATATATTCTGTAATAGACTTGATGAGATTTCCTAATCTTCCATAATTATTTATGTTACAATCTTTTCTTTTTTTTTTCAAACTTCTAATTTTGACTATTTACATTACTAAATAAAATCATTGATTATCGAAGATGGATTATATTATTTAAAAAAATCTATTCTACATTACGACTATTTCTATTGCAACATTGTTATAGATGTAACTGATTCTTCGTTTTTATAATTTGACTATCTGCAGTATTTAGCAGCAACAATTACTTTAAAAAGATTTTAAATCTTTATTATAAATTTAAATTGTAATTGTTTTACAATTTAAAAAAAACTATATTTAAGAAATGAATTATACCGCATAAGGTACAATACCACATAATTTAAATTGACTCTACCAAGAGTCAAATTAAGAAATTAAATGTAATACAGAAAGAAATTAAATGTACTCCTGTCAATGAAACTCGGCTTACACAGTTTAGAGATAATGTATGTTCGCGATTAGTAGAAGTTGACTATGATGAAGACCCAAACCGATATTATAACTCTTTGTTTGATGTAATGCAATCAGAATGCAGTAGAATATTTAAGACTAAGACCAAAAAAATTGCAAATACTATTTATTATATTCAGTGATTGGGCGACGCCTGAAATTTATAGAAATAGGAATAAACTTTTTGATTTATATGCAGAGAAATCGTTTAATAGTTAGTTATATATATATATATATACTTACCTTAAATTATAATATATAAAAATACTAAATTAAATTTAATTATAATTAAATATAAAATTTATTTAATGAATTTAATAAAAAATTTAAGATATATTATATATTTATATATAACTAATTATAAATTTAATATAAATTGATTATTTAATATATTTTTATATAAAAAAAAATAATAATAATTATAAATTTAAATAATTATTAATTATTTATAATTAAATATAAAAATACATTATAAAATTTATATAATGAATTTAATAAAAAATTTAAGATATATATATATATATATATATAATATATATATATATATATATATATATATATATATATATATATATATATATATATATATATATGTATATATATATATATATATATATATATGATATATATATATATATATATATATATATATATATATATATATATATATATAATATATATATATATATATATATATATATATATATATATATATATATATATATATATATATATATATAACTAATTATAAATTTAATATAAATTGATTATTTAATATATTTTTATATAAAAAAAATAATAATAAATTTAAATAAATATTAATTATTTATAATTAAATATATTATAAAATTTATATAATGAATTTAATAAAAAATTTAAGGTAAGTATATATATATAACTAATTATAAATTTATATATAGTATAATTATATAGTATTATAGTATAATTATAATATATATATACTTAAATTATATATATAGTAACAAATTTGCCAAATATGTCAAAAACGTCTCAAAACTTTTTAAAAGAGATTGTGCTATCGTAAAATCAAAGTTTATTAATAATAAAATTATAAACAGTACAGATGTCGTAAAAACGACTTGGCAAATTATCAACAAAGAAACTGGAAAAACCAAATCTCGTGACCTTCAATTTGAATTTCAATTTCAATTTAATAAGCTCATTGACAGTCATAGAGAAGTGGCTTATGCATTTGAATCGTTTTTTGCAGATATTACAGTTTCAACTGCCAAGACGCTCAACTCATCTTCTATAGTGGCTGAATCTTTGCTCATACAAAGCGTTCATAGATGTGATGTAGACTTTAGTTTTAAGTCGATCTATCCCATAGAAATTATTAAAATATTCAAAAATTTACATTTGAAAAAGACACTCGACCTGGATGGACTCTCTGTTAAAATTATTAGTTCTTTAATATATTCAATGGCCCCCCATTTATCAGCTCTTTTTAACAGATGTATTGAGACTGGCGTATTTCCTAATCCTGTGAAACACAGTAAAATAGTACCATTATTTAAAAGCGGTAGTAAAACCGACCCTACTAACTTCAGACCTGTATCGATACTGCCGACTCTTAGTAAGCTGTTTGAAAAAAATATGTTAAACCAGATACTCATTCATTTCCACACATATACATACATTAATGCATAAGAAACAATTTGGTTTCACACGGGGTCGCTCAACAACCGATGCAGGTGTTGAGCTTATTCATGAAATTTTTAATGCCTGGGAGGAGTCACGAGATGTAGTCGGCATATTTTGTGACCTTTCCAAAGCCTTTGACTGCATACAGCATGAAACATTGGTTAGGAAACTTAAACACTACGGCATTACAGGTAGTTCATTAGCCCTTCTAAAAACTATTAAAATGATAGGGTTCAGAAGGTTGATGGCGGAGAGAGATCATCCGGCTCGTTAGTATACATGGGAGTACCACAAGGTTCAATACTTGGACCGTTCCTTTTTCTTATTTATATAAATGATTTACCTTACACAGTAAAACCAAATTGTGAAATAGTTTTATTCGCAGATGATACCTCTTTGCTATTCAAAGTAGGTAGACAACAACATAATTATGACGATGTGAATGATTCTATCTCGAATGTTGTCGGAATGGTTCACAGCAAACAATCTGCTACTAAATGAAATGAAAACAATATGTATAAAATTCTCACTTCCAAATGTAAAGCAGATAGGGCCAAATATTATCATAAAAAATGAGCGCCTAGAACTGGTCGATTCCACTGCATTCCTTGGTATTACTTTAGATAAAAAGCTACAATGGGGCCCACACACTAAGAAATTGGCCGACAGGCTAAGTTCTGCGGCATATGCTGTAAAAAAATCGTAATTTAACAGATATAGACACCGCGAGGCTGGTTTACTTCAGCTATTTTCACAGCTTGATGTCGTATTGCATCTTGCTGTGGGGTCATGCTGCTGACGCTAATAAAATATTTATACTACAGAAAACGAGCCATCCGCGTTATTTATAAATTAGGTGCTAGACAGTCGTTACGCGGAAAATTTAAAGAAATCAATATTTTGACACTTGCATCTCATTAGATCTATGAAAACTTAATGTATGTGCATAAAAATAAAGAACTGTTTATAAAAAACTCTGATAAGCATGGTGTCAATACTAGAAATAAAAATAAACTTGCTGACCATAAAAGTCGACTCTCCAAAACCACAAAATCACTCAAAGGGCTTCTACAATAAAGTCCCCAGAAAACATGCAAAATTTATCTGTGATACAATTCAAGTCACTTAACCCCTCCTACTTGAGTTAACCATTCTTGGTTTGACGCTTACAAATGCTAAGACTTGAGCTAATCAATTTTGGTTAGCCAATATTTATTATTATTATAATAATAAATGTTTGTAATATTTATTCATTATTATCTAATTGTTTTACGAGATAAGGTTATAATGTTTTATATGTCAAATTTCAATGCGATCATTTTACAGTTATTCTTTTTATGATCTGTATAGTGGTTTACAAGTTATAGTCGTTTTACTCAAGGTCATTGTCTGCGCCGAAATTACGCGCGAAAATGTCGCC
>OX155960.1:9541995-9619495 GCA_944548615.1 Micropterix aruncella
TAAGAAATAAAAAATATCTTAGAAGTTAATACTGAATTTGCAGAAAATACCAATGTATCAGTTCGGGGTTTTTCTTATATTAATTGCTTCCCGGATCATGCGGAGAATGGAAAATTATTCTTTGGGTAGCACAATGGGATTTTAAAACTGCAGCCATTGGTTAGTTCCGCTAGTGCAGTGTTTTTGAAACTTTTTTTAGATCACAACCCTCTTTTTCGTAAAAACATTAAACTCTTACGCAACCCCTGTTAGACTATAAGTTAGTTTATCGACACCTCTTCTTTAGTCTCTTCCACAGCTGTAAATGTCAGCATCTTATAAATATTTTTTTGTAACAACAATGCTGAAAACCGCATTAACTTTAACTGCTTTTCACAATCGAATCTGTACCTAACTGTTTTTATAAGATAAGACCGTCCTCGTGCCATTTACCAACAAACGTCAACTAGGTGGACTAAAAATGCCAATCTTAAACCACAGGCAGATTCCTTTCTCCAAGGAAGTAAAGTATCTGGGAGTCACGCTCGACCAAAGACTCACCTGGAACAGCCACCTAGATAAAACAATTCAAAAAGCTAAAAGTGCTTTGGGTATAAGCAGAAGACTGGCGGGGAAAAACTGGGGCCTTAACCCCAAGATCTCCCACTGGCTATACACTGCCATTGTGAGGCCGATAATCTCGTACGCCTCGGTGGTATGGTGCAACAAAGCCAACCAGAAAACTGTGATTACCAAACTAAACAATATCCAAAGGACGGCGTGCCTCATGACAACTGGCGCAATGTCCTCCACTCCTGGAGCAGCTCTAGATGCACTGCTGAACTTACCGCCCCTACACATTCATTTGCAACAGGTGGCGAAAGCCAGCATGTACAGGCTATCTGCCCGAGAGAAGGTAAACTGGATCTCACAAGCACTAAGATCAGTTCTTGACTCAGTCAGTGAAAATCCAACCCTCAACATGGTATCAGACACCATGCTCCCACTTCTAAACTTTGGAAAACTTTTTACAGTGGAACTGCCGCCCAGAGACGACTGGCTAAAAAGCCAACTGCAATGGGAGGCCGGTAGCCTTAAATGGTATACTGATGGGTCCAAATCGGGACTTGACGTAGGCTGTGGTATATATGGAGAGCGACCAAACTTCGAAAGAAGTGTAAACTTGGGAAAATAGGCCTCCATATTCCAAGCGGAGGTTTACACCATTATTGAATTTGCGGATATCAACCTCCAAAAGGACTACGCCAACCACCGTATTTATATCCACTCGGATAGCAAAGCAGCTCTTATGGCACTAGCCTCGAATACCATTAATTCAAAGCTAGTGCAAAACTGCATATCACTACTGAATTCCCTGGGCGAAAAAGAAACAGGGTAATACTAAGATGGGTTCCCGGCCATGCAGGAATCGAGGGAAATGAAAAAGCCGACGAACTTGCTAGGACGGGAGCAAAGGGAACGTTATACGGCCCTGAACCTTGCTGTGGCGTACCAAAAAGCCTTGCAAACCTAATGCTCAAACAAATGTGTTTAGAACAATCCGTCAACCACTGGAACAACACGCCAGGGTTGAATCATTCCAAAGCGCTTATTAAGCCTTACGACCGTAAGACGGCCCGTGAGGCCCTATCGCTAAAAAGGAACAATCTACGCATACTGGTAAGGGCGCTCACGGGGCATTGTGGCCTGAACAAACACATGTTCAACCTCAAGCTCAAAGACACAAAAATGTGCAGGTTCTGCCAAGGGGCAGAGGAAACTCCCCAGCACCTCATGTGCGAGTGTGGCCCGCTGATGCGTAAAAGATACAACCACCTGGGTGGTCACTACCTCCAACCTTAGGAGGTAAAACAATCTGGCGCCAAAAGCCTGCTGCGGTTCTTAAATGACACGAGGCTTAGCGCAGAACTATAGTAGGTGGCGAGCACAATAGATCAGCAATGGTCGCAGTGTTACAAGGCTCATAAAGACCTTAGAAAAAGCCCCACTCAACAAATAAATAAATAAAAAAAACTGTTTTTATCTTTGGTCAACAAAATTTTTGATAAAAACAGCAACACATAATAAAAAATTATGGCATATTTGAAAAAATTAAGATTTTTTAAATATACTATTTTTAATTTTTAGAAGGCCTGCGACCCCCCGAGACTCTCTTTGCGAGCCCTAGGGGTTGGCGATCCACCGGTTGAAAACCACTGCGCGAGAGTAAGTCTACCTTGGACAAACGAGACTGCCCAGAGCCAACCGACGGAGGGAAATCTCAAAACTGTGAAGAACATTCGGCGAGAAGAATTCAGCGATCCAAACATTTATTGGATGGCAGGACTAACAGTAATACACAAAAATGTAAGGAATCAGATTCCCTGACTAGGGTCATCAAACGCCCCCCTTCCCCCCGCTGTGCGCGGAATCGGCAATAAGCCTTTAGACTGCCGCCCTAAAACTTTTCTCCCAAAAGTGGTTGAAAAGAGAACAAGAAATCTACTATAGTGGCGCACCCTGAATGAGGCAATCCATAGCCCTTCGAAAATATATCCTAAGGAATGTTAAAACTGGACCAACCCTATGAAAGTACATGCCGAGATTAAAAGCAGGACATATTGCTCTCAACATACAACTCACATCCATCGGAAAGATGACTGATTGCCCTTGCAGAAAAGGTGAAGAGGATGGGCAGCCCTGCATGATTTGTGAGTTTGTCTTGCTTCAGTTATTTTAAGGGTAAACATATTAGGATGTCCTTCAGGCGGTTCGAGGACGGAGGCGATTCGAGGACCCTCAAAGCCAACATCAGCGTTCTACAGCCTGGGCACCTGGGAGGGCTCAATTCATCTCCGCAGACTTTAAAGCCACCAGACGGAAGTCACACCATCAATTGCAACCCTCAGGAAAAAAAGAAGAAAAAGAAGGCTTTCAATTCGAACTCCAAGTCATAATCATGGCCTATCAATATTCGAAAATTTGTAGAAACAAGAATATTACGAAACTCTATATTCGGCCGCGCTTTCAACCTTTACGTATCAAGCAAATGTTCACAAATTACCTGTCTGTATGAGGATCAGTGACCGTTCTGCATGGAGGAGGCGGAGGTGGTGGTACCCTTCCATCTTGAGCTGGTGTCGCCGCTTCCTGCCATGGTGGGGCTGGACCAGGCAGCGGAGCAGCTCTAGCTCTCAGACGCAATGCTCGAAGAGAAGATATACGGATGGCGCAAGATACTCTTGGAGCTCCTCCGCGACCATAGAGGAAGACATTCCTGCGGACAAAATAATAAAAACATTGTAGGTTAAAAACATTGTAGCCAATCCGGCATTCAGAAGGACTACAACGTCGATGTCTAAAATTGGACTTCCCGAATTTGAAATTATTGATCAAGCTACTGCTTATATGCAGAGCAACCTACTGCTTTGGCAGATAATATTTCCTGTGCTTCTCGGGCCATATGACCTAATCGAGCCATATCTTTGCTCAGCTAAACTCACGGTTCAACCACCCCAACCGGTAGCCTTCTATAGAGGGTTAGAGCTGTAAGGAGCTCTCCTCTGTCACGGTAGGTGGATTCGATCCATTGGGGATGATCTTCGGGCGCTATTGGGTGGTTTCTGCATCGTGCGGCGTCAGCCACACGATCGACTGTGCATGGAGGTGTATGGAAATTATCTTATTTATTTCCTGAGAATCAGGGGTGGTTGTTGACCTGATGTCAGCTACTCTCGAATCGACCTATTAACTACCCGATCTCATGTAAACCTACGGACAAATGAAGCCACGGTAAACGATAAAGTCGAAATGGATTACCGCTTACATCAACTGGAGCTGTCAACTACAACTGGCGAACTCGTCACCTCAGGAAGTTTTGACGGTATTAGATCGTTCTGTCTCCCGTGAGGTGAACGCAGAAGACTTGGGACAAAAAACAATCCACTGTATAGTTCCTTCACCTACCCGTCAGAGGCCAACGCCTTACGGCGATGCACCGTGAAAGGTATATAATAGCGGGCAGCCTCGCCCTCTGAGTAACAGTTTGGAAAGATATCTCCGTCTGGAATTAACCTTCAGGATAGGCACCTTATAACCGCTACTTATGGGAGAGGACCTCGCGATCCTGTAACCAGTCAGGAGGCAGGAGGTATCATGAAGGTTAATTCCAGACGGAGATATTCTTCCAAACTGGTAGTTAGTGGGCGAGGATGCCCGCTGGGTACCTTTCCCGGTGCCTCGCCGTAAGGCGTTGTGGTGTAACTAGACTTTTTGGACTGTTTTTGGACAGAACGATCTAATATCATTAAAAAATCCTGAGGTGATGGGTTCCCCCGTTGTATTTGACAGCTCTAGTTATACCTTCCTGGTTGTGATGGGTTCACTTGTTGTAGGGGACAACTCTCCAGTGATCAAGCCAATGATTTTAAACTAATATTGGCCCGCTCGGTGCACACGACCTAGTTTTAGAGTTTCCACAGTCTTCCGTTTTAAAGTCTACTAGTCTAACTGCTCTAAGTGCAGTACATAAAGCACTCACCTCGGAGAATTAAACTCCCCCTCAATGATATTATTGAACATCCTTGAGCAAATAGTGCCAGTCGGGTCTTTATGTTTCTCCTCTCCAAGATCCAGTAGTTCATTGTCAGCTATGAGATCGAGACCTTCGGGCCAATGGTCACCGCCCAGCCTCGTGTCCACAAATTCGTAACGCAGTCGAAAAGACGCAGGGTGAAGAGCTGTGCCTTCGACGGTGTGGTGTTGGATAATCATCATTGGACCTACCAGGAGGAAAAAAAAACATATATATATATATATATATATATATATATATATATATATATATATATATATTATATATATATATATATATATATATATATATATATATATATATATATATATATATATATATATATATATATATATATATATATATATATATATATATATATATATATATATATATATATATATATATATATATATATATATATATATATATATATATATATATATATATATATATATATATATATATATATATATATATATATATATATATATATATATATATATATATATATATATATATACACATATATATATATATATATATATATATATATATATATATATATATATATATATATATATATATATATATATATATATATATATATATATATATATATATATATATATATATATATATATATATATATATATATATATATATATATATATATATATATATATATATATATATATATATATATATATATATTGTAGCGGTATTGGCTTTTCCGGCGAGAAAAACAGTCGGAAAACCCAATCTCGTTCGCGACATTCAATACGAAAACATGCCCTTTGATCCGCGAGCGGTTTGACGTTTCAGTCAGCGCGCGGCGGCGTAGTGTTGGACATCGATTGAGCGACGGATCGACCCGTTATCGATCGTGCGATCATTTAGCGATCCGATGGTGTACGAATAGCACATAAATAAAATAATTTCGAATAAATTCGGAATTATGTCAGAATATAATAATGATAAATAAAAGTAATATTCGGTTGTTTTAAAATTTATTATTTAGACTATAAAATATTTGGTTCTTAAAAATAATTGAAATATAGAATATAATACAAAGATAAATCAGGAAATTTAATGAGAATAATTACGAAATTATTAGTTCGCAATAGAATTTCATCTCGTTTTTGGGCGGGAAAACGAAGTTCGTTGACCCGCGGATTACCTCGCAGATTGTAAAAGGGTCATTCGTTTTCCGGCCTTCAAGCAAACCACTTCAAATAATCAAGAGATCCCGAGGAAATAGTCGTCGAACCAGTGTTACGGATAACTCGGTGAGTCCTGTTTAATGCTTGAGGGTTAGGGGAAACCCGCTTTGGGGTTCCCGATTAACGATAGGGAGAGTGCCGGCCGGGAAGATCGGACCACTGGCGGGGGGCCGCTGCCCTCAATCCTCCCTGGTCCAATCTGTCCTATCCCCTGGCCGCGCTGAGTGTTTCCTAACCCGAATATTGTGATCTGTGCAGGGATCTCTTGAAGGCGATCATCTCCGGCGTTTGCATCTCTTGAAGGCGACCATCTCCGGCGTCTGGATCGGGAAGGCGACCAATCTCCGGCGTCTAGATCCCTGGAAGACGACCAACCTCCGGCGTCTGCATCGCTGAAGGCGACCTCAAGGGAGGCGATATAGGGCGAGCACGGCGGCGAGATCTGGCGGGCATCAACCTCAGCTACCCCCAGGTTCCGGGAACGCAGATCCCCGGCGAGAAGAACCGTTCGGGCTCAAGCGGTGCGGCTAAAGACGAGGGAAGCCGTCCCTACAGACGTCCAAGGAGTAGAAGCTGACGGAGGCCTCGCAGGCGCAGTGCCCGGACTGGGAGTACTCTCGGGGCTATCCCTCGTTCACACGTTTTCCCCCTGGATCGTCAACGTCAACGTCCTTTTATTTTAACTTTACATTTTTATCTTGTCAACGTTTCTCTATTGCCACATTTTTATCTTTCAAACGCCTTTTCATTTTATTTTATAATTTTATCTGGACGTTTTGTTGTTTTATCTTTTATGCTTTTTTTATAAATCGTTCTTAATTTAACTTTTAAAACCTCAATAAACACAAACTATTACTGAGCTGATTGTTTCCGATTTCTCATTAAGGAGCCGACCCTCGAGATCAGGTCTCTGCTCTTCTCTAGTTTTGAGTTACCGGTCATAGATTACTTTATTCAATCTTCGATTATCATATCGTTAAATTGGTCGATTTTAAGTGATTCGCGAACGTACGATACTTAATCGGCGCGGTGAATATATTGCTGCGGCCGTTATACGACAATACATACTAATTGACGTTTTCATACCTAAAATAACCCTTGTTAACCCCTCGCGTACCAGACGGCCCGAAACGTCCAGAATTGATATTTACCGTCGAACCCCAGACGGCCCGAAATGGCCAGGCGAGGCCGACCGCTAATTATGGATTATTTAATCGACTAATAATTATGAATAATCTTTATTGCTTTACATAACGACGTTACAAATATCTAATAGCAAATTTCAATAGGAACATAAAACAGGTCTTTTTTAGACGATGGGTGTAACAGTTTCGGAGTAATCGTTTTTTTTCTGAAACGCCATCTTTTTTTTGAGACTCGCGTATTTCTTACGGGCCGTAAGGCACACATTAAAATTCAAACCGCTGGCCGCGAGGGGTTAAAATCAAAACTATAAATACCCAAAACTATTATTCCTAAACCAACTTATAAACGTCACAATATATATATATATATATATATATATATATATATATATATATATATATATATATATATATATATATATATATATATATATATATATATATATATATATATATATATATATATATATATATATATATATATATATATATATATATATATATATATATATATATATATATATATATATATATATATATATATATATATATATATATATATATATATATATATATTGAAATATTTGATAGTTTTGTGTATTTATATATAGATTTTCCCGATCAAGGGAATCCTTCGTCACGATGTAAGTGGCTTTTATAATTATTTACTTTATAATCATCTTATTGATCAATTCTATATATATATATATATATATATATATATATATATATATATATATATATATATATATATATATATATATATATATATATATATATATATATATATATATATATATATATATATATATATATATATATATATATATATATATATATATATATATATATATATATATATATATATATATATATATATATATATATATATATATATATATATATATATATATATATATATATATATATATATATATATATATATATATATATATATATATATATATATATATATATATATATATATATATATATATATATATATATATATATATATATTTATATATATATATATATATATATATATATATGGTTATATTTTATTATTGTTTCTCTGCTTCTTTTTTAATGAAAAATTACAAAGCCTTTATTATATAATATATTCTGAACTGTTAAACCTTCAATCCTTTACTTACGAATTGCATTATCTCTCTTTACGTCAAAATATATGATCGAATAGCATACCCTAAACCTCCATAAACTTTCATACTGCAATTACCCCCGTTATAAAACCGCATCATAAAGGGGGTGGTACAACGCGCGTATGTGAAATAGCTGTCATAAAACTCTCACTCTGGTTTAAAGACGAATAAAACTATTAGACGTGACGTGAGAATTATGAGAACCTGACAGCATAGTGAGTGACATATAATCGTTAATGTGAAAAGAAGCAATAAAGGCTTATTCTTCCGTCATTAGATCGCTTGTACCGGTGCAGACGACAAAAGCTTGTTCTCGAAATATTTGCAATATTTTTTTTATTCGAATTTTTTTATTGAAACTTCAAAAAGTACATTTATGAATGTACGTTTAAAATTATTGTATTTCAAAAAAGTGGCGTTTCATAGTGAATATATTTTCCATTATATTTTCTATCGAATTGCCGTAAACACTTATGCAATATATACTTGTGAGGGACCACCCCTTGCTAGACTCCAAGTTGTTCGGTGTGAGGTTTTGGTATCAACTTACGAGTTGACTCCGTATTGAAAGGCGGTTTTGAGTGAAGCAGAAGGTATTTATTGAATCGATTGAAAGTTTGATATTGCCAGTTATAACGCTTCCCGAATAGGTTATGTTGTCGCGAGTGTATTGATGCGCGACTGCAGTTACGAGGGTATATGGATGAGGATTGTATGTGTATTGTATTGTATTGTGCTCCTAGTATCTTGTACTGGGCACGGCTCGAGTCTGTGGGATTGCAGACTGATGCTTCGTGACTAGGAAAGATAAGGAAAGGAAACCAAGGAGCCGGACTCGTTGAGCGACCTCGTGAGAGGGGTACCGAGTATGCCGTCGCATCCTTGGGGGAGGTGATCACTCGAGGAATGATACTTTGGTTGCTTTTTCGACGGTTTATATAGGCCGGGAAATGATGCAATCCGAAATATTCCGAGTAAAAGTATTGTTTCATCGTGCTGATTCATCGCTGCAGGAGTCAAAATAATAGCTGAATTGTGTCAGTGTATTTCACTGGAAATCGATGCATTTGTTGATTGCATGTAACGGTACTTAAGGGCCGTTACATACTATTATTATAAAGAGGTAATGTGTGTAATTTTGTTAGTTTGTATGTAGGGGATAATCTACAAAACTACTTATCCGATTTCAAAAATTCTTTCACTAATGAAATACTAAATTATCGAGTAATGCTATAGACTATATTTTATTGTGATCATTATTAGTTTTCAATACGAAATCACGTTATTTGTAAATTGAGTCGGCGAAAATGTGCTGGTGATGTGCTTTGTTGGCGTGCGCTGACGAAACGGTTTGGTATTTTTAAAAACTATATAGGACAAAAACGTCAGACTTAAAGAGATCTATAAAAAAGTCCGCCACAGCATATATCTAACTTTTATATTTAAGCTACAATAATTGATTTTATGACTCAAAAAATAAGAAAAAAAGTGGTTGAAATTTGTTGAAGACATTAGCAGTGAAATATGAATCCTTACCAAAATAAATTAATTCATCATCAGGGGTGTTAAATGAAGATAAAATTTGGCCATACACTGAAACTTTTTAGGTGGAATAGTTTTAGAGATATCATGAAATAAGTAACACGGGCAAGCACCTCGAAATACCTAGCGGGGGCTGCGCGGCGGCGACTAGCCCAACAAGGTCAGCGTTCAGCGGAAGGCGGCGGGTGGCGACGAACAAAAAGCGAAGAGGACGTCTTTTACTATATATCTAAAGGTAGCGTCTAAAAAGGCAAATATACGCCACCCTACTCAAATTAGCAACTCGGTTCGAAACTTTAGGCGAAGCGAAGCCGCGGGCAACAGCGAGTGATATTAATTTAAATAATGAAAATCCCAGCACTCACAAAAAAATTGTCGGTCGCGTTCGGTTTGAAATTATTAATAATAATTTAATAATGTACAGAATTTGCGACATGCGTGATACGAAACGTGGGCAACAAATAAAATTTAATGTATAGTAATATTATAAAGAGGTAAAGTTTGTGACGTTGTAGGAAGTAATCTCTGGATCTACTGAACTGATTTTGAAAATTCTTTTACCAATAGAAAGCCACGTTATTTGTGAGTATTATAGGCTATATATTAATCCGAAAAATGCAAAGACTTTTTCGTGGTAGTCGTATTTGCAAAGTAAGTCGGAGAATAAGCGGTCGAACGAAAACGTTTCTAACTAACACTGCCTTAACGATGAGAGATCAATGATTAAGTTGTAGAGAAAAGTTGTAGGCTGGTTTACTTCAGCTATTTTCACAGCTTGGTGTCGTATGGCATCTTGCTGTGGGGTCATGCTGCTGACGCTGATAAAATATTTATACTACAGAAACGAGCCATCCGCGCTATTTATAAATTAGGTGCTAGACAGTCGTTACGCGGAAAATTTAAAGAAATCAATATTTTGACACTTGCATCTCATTACATCTATGAAAACTTAATGTATTTGCATAAAAATAAAGAACTGTTTTAAAAAAAACTCTGATAGGCATGGTGTCAATACTAGAAATAAAAATAAACTTGCTGACCATAAAAGTCGACTCTCCAAAACCACAAAATCATTCAAACGGCAATGTATACGCTTCTATAATAAAGTCCCAGAAAACATGTAAAATTTATCTGTGATACAATTTAAGTCATTTATTAAGAAGAAGCTGTACTCAAAGGGCTACTATAAAATAAATGATTATCTAGACGAGAAGAGCATTGGAAATGAAATGGTTATAATATGTCACAATAATTTGTTATAATGTCACAATAATTTAATTTTTATATTAATGTATGCTTCTATGCATTATTGACGTTAAAAAGTTACGATTTCGTACTATTTTGAATAAAAAACTTATGATTATGATTATGATTATGAGGTGGATGCAGGATCGTTTCCCCCTCTAAAAGCAATCGATTTTTAGTGTATTATCCTCCCATTTACTGGGTAGGCAAAGGAATCTATTCGATTCAGTCGATGTCCGATGTGTTTGTAATTGTATATCCACATTCAAGTACAAAAGTTACACTTCAAACTTCCGGTTAACTGCATTTACCCTTCTTTAATATTGTATTATTATTAAGACGTTCCCGTAGGAAATAGTGTTTCAAGAACTAAAAAATGCTTTATTTTAGTGTCTTTGACCACTCTGTTTCCCAAACGGGCCAGTATGGACAACGATTCGAAAAACGCCTTAAATTACAAAGGCACACCTCCTACATTTTTTTAATCCCTGAAAGACCACTGATAAAGCACAAAAGCAAAATGGGTGGTACTGTTATGGATGTCTATAGGAAATAATGGCCGATATGAGGCAGTGTGAAAAATGTGGTAAATGCTATCACGAAGAGTGTGTTGGATTATCAGTTAAGATACTGTGTCTCTAATAGCTGCTTGATGAAGCATTTCCTAATTATTGCATTAATTAGATTTTTCATCTTAAGTAAATATCGTTTTTAATTTGATTTTTTAAGTATGTAAAAGTCATAGGCCTTGTAAACCTACCATAGTATATAAGGCCTACTGGCATGGTTTTTAAAATCCTTTAATACTGTTTTTGTTTATGGTAAAAGTCCTTATTTTTAGTTTATAGGTTGTTGTTAAAAATTATTAAACCGATTACTGAATAAAACATATTGATAATCTATGATATTTTCCATTTCATATGAAATCTCCCTTAGCTAGGCCTTATTCCCCTCCGGTACCTTATTTCAACTAGACTTACCTGTACTTAAATAGCTCTCGTCTATAGTGCAGGGTCTTGTAATTCTAGTAGTATTGCTCAGAGACGTATGATCACAGAGTCGTGGTGGATTGTCATCGCAATGGTCACCGATGAGTCTTGACTGTGGAGAAATATAAATTAGAAATTGAAATAATTTTCTAAGCAGATTGAGGAATATGCAGGGTGGGTTTGATTAGCACATGCCCAGATGTTGTTCTGTACATAAAAGTAATCAAAGAAAAATACAAAGAAAAGCTTATTTTTATATTATGTTATATTACATTTTTATTATTCATCATAAAAATCTGATTAAAAATGTATTTTTTTTATTTAAGGTTTTTTTATCGAGTAAAATGATTGGTAATTTTTAAGATTCGAATATTGTGTATGTATTTTGTCTACAGGTAGTAGGTCTAATTCAAAAACCTGTGGATGATACTCGACTCAGTTTTTTAAGTAAAATAATATTAAATAAACAAAAAAATCTAATACGCAAAAAAAAAATAAAAAAAAAACTGCGAAAAAAAAGTTTTTATCGGTTTGGTTTTATGTGTAGAATCACTCTCTTGTTTGTTGCTCACAAATTAAAACCAACCCCATAGCTACAAGGTTATACGAAATACGAATTTTAGAGAGAATAAGACGCTAACCTGCAATTCCCCATCTCCACCACCGTCCCATATCCTCAACCTGGTCGAGCACGTGATCTTCGGAGCCTGCGTCGGAGTCGAGGGTTTCTCCCGTTCGAACTCGCGGTAGTCCACCCTGCTGCTCGCAGACGCCCTCTCCCTACCGAGGCTCTTCAGGAAGGTAGCGTTGAAGTAGAACGGGGGCGGACCCTGCTTCTGAGAAGGAGTGGTTCTTGGAGTCCCGATATTATTGTCCTGGTCTTTATCTATCGTTGGAATGAGGGAGTGATGGGAGTAACTAACGAAAAAGACCCACACTCTGTCACCTAAAAACAAAGGAATGAGAAATGAGTTAGAGGAAGGCCCAAAGCGGTCATCTAATATTATTTTTATTAGGAATGACCTGCAGCTACTTATTTTTTATTATGATAATCTGATTTAAAGCTTTTGAATAATTATATGGTAAAAAAAAAACAAAACGCTGAAAATAAAAAATATATAGGGCAAATTACCAAATTTTCCCAATGCCCGCTTTGCCCGAAGTAACACATATTTTATTTAGTCAATACATGTTTTGGAAAAGTGTTTACATTAAAAAAAATCTATAAGATTCTTAGATGCTTCTATAATAACATATTTATAAAGAAACACAAAAAAACATGTTAATTTAAAATATCTATTTCTCTCAAAATTTATATACTTAGAAGTTATAGTCTCGTCTTAAGAGTTCCTCGTTTCCTGAACATGAAAATCACATTAAAAAATAAAAACGGAACAGAAATTCATATCTATGCATGTAAAAAGAGAAGTTCCTGATTCATTCATTCATTCAATGACTGACTCATCATCGCCCAGCCCTAACTCTTAGATCTAGAAAACAGAAATTTTGCACAATTCCTTTTTGAACATAGGCGCTTACGTATTTTTTCGAAATCATGCCTTAACTACTTAGTTACAATAATAAAATACATATTGTCAGGGATACAGAGAAGGACGTAGGATACCTTATATATTATCCCCAAAATCTTACCACATTATTGGAAAAGGTATCTATGTTACCCCAAATTTAACGCGAGCAAAGCCGCGGGCAAAAAGACTGCATGTTTTAAATGATAGAATTATTGAGACATTCATTGCCACTCAATGGGTAGTATTGGGATTTGATTTCTGATGTAGTAGAGTCTCTGATAGAAATGTTACTATAAATAGGATAGAAAACGAATTTACCGCGTGAAATTTGTAGGACCTACAAATTTCCTGGGGGGGGGACCTACAAATGTCCATGTAGGGGTCCTACAAATTTCACGCGGTAAATTCGTTTTCTATCCTATTTATAATGTCAAACAACCGCGATAGTCTTCGATTTCATAGAAATGTTACTTTTCAAAACCTATCAATTACTAGCCCTGCCTTTAAACACACCCAATTGCCTTTAAACACATCATCGTATGGTACTCTCAATATTGTCATTCCAGTATCCTTGCTGTTTAAGGTAGGATTCTGCTGTGTATATATATATATATATATATATATAGTTTTGTTATATTTGATAAGGTCTGTAAAGAAATCCGTTTATAGGATGATGTTTTTATTTAAAATAAAATTAGTAAAAGCTACTTAAAAAGTAGCGAAGGAAATCCCAGCTTGTATTGGGAAATGCTTATGTTTGAATGAGTTATACTTAGGTACGGATGTGCACGACTTTCGACGGTGCAATGTAAGTTTAAAGGTCCTTTTGCAGTCGAGTAACGATCACTATTCATCCATATATATCATAAATATGGCTTATTCTTATGCAACACAAAATGCCTTTAATTGAGACGAATTAAGCGAAAAAATAAAAAATTAAACTATTGATCACTTCGGCAAAGCCGTTTTATAAATGAAAGTGACATTACGAAATAATTCAAATTTCGAATGCTACCAACATTTAAAATATGATACAATTGGCTGAGTTTGTTATCAACTAGCCATTAAATCGAAATAAAAATAAAAAAACCTCCATATGCTCAATGAAATGAAAGAAGAAATTTAAATCTTAATTTCTGGCAGAGGAGTTTATAATAAAGATTGTATAATGTTATCAAAATAGGGTAAACCTATACAAAATTGTATAATATTAAAAAAATATAAAGAAATATATATATATATATATATATATATATATATATATATATATATATATATATATATATATATATATATATATATATATATATATATATATATATATATATATATATATATATATATATATATATATATATATATATATATATATATATATATATATATATATATATATATATATATATATATATATATATATATATATATATATATATATATATATATATATATATATATATATATATATATATATATATATATATATTATTTCAAACCAGTTGATAGGAATTCCTACACTTGGTTATGTCAAAACAAACAAAAAGACCAAGTATATTTTTTAAATAAATACCTATTAAGGTATAAGGTATGACCGTCGGTATTGCAAGGCATGAACATTGAACATCTAAGCGCAGATTTTCTAGGTTATATAGAGGAAACAACATTTTCCAATATTTTCAATCAAAATTCTTATATAATTTCGTAAAATTTTCATGTCGACAATAGTACTCAATAATCAAACAAATATAGGATAATTTAAAAAATTGTTGATGTTACGACCCAAAGTCTTTGCTACTCAGAGTGACAACAGGACAATGAAGGTAAAACATTCTAAGATGGCGGGTTCGCCTCAGCATCGACATTTACACTCTTGACGCACATATTAATTTTAAAAATTACGAAGGTATATTGCTGTATTAAATAAATATTTTTATTAAATTATCGGGCATTAAATATTTTTATCTGGCTAATTCTACAAATACTTGGAATTTATATTATAATCTATTATTCTTCCTGATTATTAATCCCTAATTCATCCATCAAATAGTTTTGGAATTATTCACCGACCCCCAAGTTAAATGGCTAAACGCTTGTCACAAGGAACCCTTATTTATCCTTCAGAAAAGAGCATTACGGATTATTGCCAACGCTAAACATATAGAAACATGTAGACCTATTTTTAAAAGATTGAAAATTATGACTCTCACATTACTTTACTTATATAGGCTATTATTAGATTTTTACACCGAAATGGAAAGTTACGTAAAATTTAAAGATATACATAACAAAAACAACAGATACAAGAATAATTTCATTCTACCATGCGTGGTTTTAAACGCTGCTAGGCAAAGTACCCAATTCTCAGGGCCTTATTATTTTAACCGCCTACCAGGTAACATAAAAGACAATAGCAATCTCAGAACGTTCCAAAAACTTTTATAGGATTTTTTTACAACCAATACGTTTTACTCTATTGAGGAATTTATAAATTTTACAAAATGACTTTTTTTACAGCCCCTTTATTTTAATGTAATGCGTATACTGATTACTTCATTTGTTGATTGTTTTAACTTGAATTAATAATTTTATTGATTGTTTTAGTTATATGGTATCTTATATTTAAATGTAATTACAATGTATTTAGATTCTTCTTGGACAAAACATTATAAAAATTAGTTTGATTGATTATGTAATTATTGATGATTATTGCTTGTGTTTGATCATTTCTGATATTGATTATTTTAATTGTTGATAGTTTTAGTTTTACTGATTGCGCCTTATATAGCTTCTTCTTTATGAAGTTTCTTCTGAAACAAAATGTTGTATGCTTTCTGGGCAGTTTGTTAATTAAACATTGTATGTTTTTTAATAATTCTCACAAAAAGAACTATTATTATTATTATTTATTACTAAACCGATTGACTTGAAATTGTAAACATAGACTACCGAGATGTCAAATAAGCAATGAATATAACAAAACGAATACTCCTGGGACTAAAATAAACTTTTTTTCTCAGGAGTATTCCTCCGGAGTGAATCGATCTTCCTCAATCAAAGCAAACTTTAGGTTCAAATTAAGTATAAGCGACAAATAAATACCAACACTATTGATAATGATATAATGACATGTGCCCTGCAGGCATAAGCTAAACCTTGTATTAGTATATTTTGATCATATGTTTGAAGGTAATATTGAATTTTGAGTATATGTTTGAATATAATAGTACAGCCATGACAGTTATAATAGATACATTTTAATATTATTTTATTTTGGATTTTATATTGGGACATATCCGTAGGAATGCTTACCTCATAGAGTAATTTATTGAATTCTATTACATTGTATATTACTGAGGTAAAATTGCATATAATATTACAGACATGACAATTATCCCGATATTTATTTTTGTACATAATAAAACAGTATATAATTTTGTGACCTATTTAATTGTAAGAATGCCTGTCTAATGGAGTAGTATATTATATTGTATTGGATTGTATTTTACTAAAGTAATATTGTATATAATATCACCATCTATGACAACTATTCTGATAGTAACGTTTAGAAATATATTTTTTTTAGCATTTAATACTGTGACGTATACAAGTGTACGAATGCTTATCTACTGAAGTAGTGTATTGCAATTTATTGTATTCTACTGAGGTAATATTGCATATAATAGCTATGACAACTATCATGATCGTTATCTTTTGATAATATTAAAAATGCATTTAATTTTAAGACGTATCCAAGTGTAGGATTGCCTATAGTACTTTATTGTATTGTATTGTACTGAGCATAGAAAAAGGGGTCGCTGTTATCAAAAAACGCAAAGAAAGCCCGAGACGTCAATTGGCTTTAATATCCGTGAGCTTATGACAATAAACAAACTTCCTTTGGCCAATTTCCTGCCAGGCTGCAGGCGAAATCTCCGCAGCCAGTTAGAGTCACTAAAACCACTCGCTAAACCGTCATTTCCTGTGGCTCGAGTGTTTGCGATCGCCGCGCGGCGACTCGAACGAAAACTCTCCGCCCCGAGGATAGCGGTTAGCTGGCCGACCGCACTGGCTTTGTTAGCTGGGCTAATTACGGAAACAATTTTCAACTCGACTCGCACCTCACCGCCACCAACTCATCGGACAAACTCACCTCTCGCTCACTAATTGGCCAGATTGCATTCGGACAATGGAATTGTGAATTTAACACTCTCTCCGTAGTTTAATGGGATTTCAATAACTCGCTATGCAAGCAGCATCCCGCGAAAATTATTATAATTTTGAATTGCAATTTGATGGAACCTTTGTATATTACTTATTTATATGTATATTTTATTATTTGTAATATTTATATGTATGTTATATGTATATGTATATTATATGTATTTGTATATTATATTATGTATATTGTATTATGTATATGCATACCATTCCTATGTGTGCTAAAAAAAGGCCAAACCCAATTAAACAGTTATACTTTGTAAGTATACCACGCTCACAATCACATCGCATCATCGCAATAAATATTTACCGATGCTTTAACTATTATCACTTTGACGATGCTAATGTACCCCTTTACCGCGGTGTGGTCCGGGAAGAGACTAATCACATTCGCAGTGATAGTAGCCTGGCGGTTCTCGCCGAAGGAGTTGAGGAATATGCAGTTGTTTTTCAATAGACAATTTAATTGATACTAGTGAGTGAACGAGCTAGTTTGTACTCGCTCGAGTCTACAAGCTGGGTGTTCGTAAAAGTGATGTAACAGTTATATCGGACTCCATTGCGATTTCGCGTTCGATGGCAACACTGCGCGCGGCGAATTTGAATTGCTTTCTGGTGGGGCAAATGAATTATGACACGGCCCGGTGACATAGTGGTTAGGTCGCCTAATCTTACTTTGTAAGGTCCTGGGTTCGATTCCCGGCAGGATTAACATTTTCCGTTGGGATAAAATTAACGGAATTGCATTTCAATTCTGTCGATCGAATGCAATAACAACACACATGTTACAAGCACACGTACATTTAAGAACTTCATAGTAAGGTTGGTCGGAAGAGATGATCGTACGACAATAAACCCGGCCATTATGAGATTTCACAATAAAGAGTATTTATATAATTATATCACGTGACGTGGTCTCTACAACGACATATGTTTTGCTTACAAATGTTGTATGAATATTTAAATAAAGTCTATTATTTCATGAGACTAAAGTTTTATTCAATAATCTTCTGTACCTTTCGAGGAATACGCATAATAAATAACGGTACAAAATGACTACAATGATTTTAAGACCACAATTTTTAGAATAACAATACCCAGTATCAATTAATTAGTCGATAACTTGATGAATTCTCTGGAGGTAAAAAATCTTCCAAAATAAACTGTTTAAAAAAAAAACAAGAACACTTTAAAGGATTTAAATGAAGCTCATGCTTTCTGACTATTTTGCTATACCTACTGCAAAAGTCTTCGTTAATGTACCTCAATGCATTTTGAGAATTCTCGACTTCAAATATGGACAGATATCATATACAACAGACGAAGTTGCATATGATATCTGATGTATAAAGAGTATAAGAGATATAGTATAAAGAGAGTGGGTGCGAGAAGTGTTCCCTGAGGGATACCCGATGACATGCCGAGGGCGCTAGTAATCAAGTAATTGCTTTCTTTGTCGTGCATTTTGGTTTTCTGCAGTCGGTAAGTGTAACTATATTTTTATTATTTTTATGCAAATAATATTGAATGCAATACTACAGCCATGACAACTATCGTGAGAGTTATGTTTCTGATAATTAAATTAATGGCATTTAATTTTGTTACGTATTCAAGTACAATACAATACAATTCATTCTAATCCAGTAGGCCAGTGTTTATACGCTAACTATTTTATTTATTTTTATTTATTAATATTTCACAAACATTTATAATACTAGATTAATAAGATTAAAATCTACCTTGCTGGAGTAATGCCCGTACTAAGGTAGACTTTAATGTATTCTTTTTTTCCTTTTTTTTTTTTTTAGTTGGTAAGTGTGACATAATGTAGCATTGCTTTACGTGGTAGCTCTATATTTACACAAATTTTACATATACCTACTTATAATTTAGTAACATAATATACATAATAATATTAAATAATCATATATACTGTCGTGATAGTTGTGACTATATAAATTAATTTGAGTCATTTATAATCAGTATGACAAAAAACATTAATTATAAAAATAAGTAACAAAGAAAATTGCTGATTAAATAAATGGAACAATATCAATAAGAATAATTATTCTAGTATTAATGCGATAATTATGAAAATAGATAATCGTATACTAATAATGTCAAAATTTTAATTCATAGTTAGATCCAGCAATATAGCTTAAATACTCTTTTTCGCAAATGTCAACTACCAGGATATATTTCTTTATATTCAGCATGATGGTCACAGATTATGGAATAAGCATTATCCAAATCTCTTATGTCATGTTTTGGATTTCTGACTATAAACTTGAAGAATGCCTATCTAATAGAGTAGTTCATTTATTGTATTGTATTGTACAGAGCACAGAAAAAGGGGTCGCTCTTAACAAAGGTCGCAAAGAAACCCTAGACGTCAATTAGCTTTAATAGCCGTGACCCTGTCAGGTTAATTTCCTGCCAGGCTGCAGGCGAAATCTCCGCAGCCAGTTAGAGTCACTAAAGCCACTCACTAAACGGTCATTTCCTGCGGTCGAGTGTTTGCGATCGCCGTGCGGCGACTTGAACGAAAACTCTCCGCCCCGAGAATAGCGGTCAACTGGCCGACCGCACTGGCTTTGTTAGCTGGGCTAGTTAAGGAAACAATTTTCAACTCGACTCGCACTTCGCGCCCACCATCTCATCGGACAAACTCACCTCTCGCTCACTAATTGGTAAGATTGCATTCGCACAATGGAATTGTGAATTTAATAATTACTTGGTATTAAAGCTCGGAAAAAGTCGTAAAAAAGTGGAAATTCAACAATAAACAATGCAAGCGGCATCCTTTAAAGAACTTGTTGTGCTTTTCGCCGGTTTCATTGGGGAAAATTTCCTGCTATTGCAAGATAATGCTTGTCCACACGCTGCTGGTTCTGTTACTAAGTACTTTCGAAAGGTCGGTATGCAAGCAATGTGGTGGCCCGCCATGATCCCTGATTTAAATTCAATCGAGCACGTATGGGACAACTTAAAAAGAAGAGTGGGAAGTTGAAAGTTTGTCCCAAGTAACATTTGCGAGTTTAAATAGGCCACACTTGAAGAATGGGATGATATTCCTCAAGAAAACTTTAAAAAACTCGTAGTGTTTTAAAAATCGTTGTGAAGCCATGATAAATAGTAAAGGGGGAAATACCCATACTAATTGGAAATTTAATTATGTTGCATTGAGATTTTTATTTAATGTTTTCATTAATTTACGCGATACATTAAACTTTTCGATTTTGTTAAACAGTTTTTTGCGTCTTTCTGATATACCCTGTAAAAACTGGTAACCCTTGGTATTTTTATGGCTTAGGCTCTTTTTCAATAAATGGCATCACCAAAAATATATTTGTTTTGATTAAACCCTTTCCAATCAGAATTTTTCAGGTGGCCCTTTTTTTGCTCGCCAGTGTAATTGCCTAAATATCCAAACCTCTAAAGGACAATAATTTAAAATAAATTTATCGTGGTTAGTATCATGAAATAATAGTTATTTTAAGACAAAAGTCTACAAATAAGCCGTATATTTTAGATACTACTTTAAGTATTTTTGTATAGGACGACTGCTAATAAGAAGAAATTGGGAGCTTTAACATTAACATCACTGCATTCGCTATATGCTGTTCTAATTTAGTTATGTCCGCTGTCTGTTTAATGCCATCCCTAGGGCGAGATTCACGCTTAGTTTCCCCATCGTTGGTAGTTCAGCATATTATTATATATAAGCTTTATCATCAAAGGCAATGAATCGAGTGGCTAAATATATTTGCCTACCTATTTATAATATTTTAATTATAATATAAAATATAGCTGACTGTTTTCGGCTTCAACCAAATAGAAATAAAGGAGTTGCACAAAATGAGAAAGTTCGTATTAGGAATAGTATACAATTTATATAGGCCAATGCGCTCGCGAAAGTAAAAACATGTTTATTTGTATAACTTTAACCACCAACATATTTATTCTTTCACTATTTTTGTTTCAACTTTTATATCCCTTACGGTAGCGGCTCACTTTTATGTCTAACGACAATTATATTACAGACGGCCGGCTTTTATAACACACGTGATAATAAACAGGCGGTCACCCAACCAAATACTGGCCACGCCTGACGCTGCTTAACTTCAGTGATCTGACAGTAAGGGAGCTAATGGGCCCATGGTGGGTTGGCCACGAAGACCCATGTGTTCAGGGTCGGTCACACTCACGGGTCAACACCCATCTGACGGCCTCCACGCACGGGGTGCGAACCTGGGAAGGACTCTGGCCTTGGTCAGTTTCCCCTGGGAATCAAACCTCTGGCGCTCCTGGACGGTCTGCGCACCGTGCGGCGCAAGCCAATCGATTGTGCACTTTGACTAACAGTCGGGGGAGTCTGGAAGCTGTATTGTTTCCTATAAAGCGGGGGTGGTTGCGTACCTTACGGCGACTGCTCTTGAAATGACCATCGGCCATCCGATCCTGGGTGAACAGCCGGGCAAAGGACGCCATGGTCCGCGATAGATTCGGTATTCACCATTTCACCGCTTCGTAAGGGAGAGGACCGCGCAAGCGACCTCGAACTCGGAACCAATCGAGAGACCGGAGAAATCTGGTCACAATTGCTAGTAAGGGCGCGAGTATCGGGCCCGCCAGGTAATCATTACTGGCTATCTCGCGGTAAGGCGTTGGTCTCTTACGGGTTGTGGCGTAGCTAGACGGCTGATTGTTTTTGTCCAAAGTCTTCTACGCTCACTCCAGGGAGATAGAACGACAAATCGTTAAAACTCCCTGTGGTGACGGGCTCGCCCGTTGTAGTCGACAACCCAAGTTGACAGTAAACAAAACAAACGATCAAATTTCGTTAAAACTTCCTGAGGTGACGGGTTCACCCGTTACGCATGTTTTAATATAACATTTTATATATTTTCTATTCGTAGAACTAGTAGTTATCTTGATAAGTACTCGTATTCTTAATAGTTATCGAGATATCTGCAAAAAACTGAAGAAACCTTTGATAACCCCTTTACCCTTTCCTCACCCCCCCCCCCCCCAGGGACTTTCAGTATGTTCATCAAGACACCTTGATAACCTAAAGATAAGAACCTAACCTAACCATACCAATATTTAAAACTACTTGAATAATTAGCCCTTGATTTAAGCGACAGGCGTGCGCCTATCAAGCGACACTACACGGAAGATATTCCTAAAATTAGTACGTATGAAGTGAAGCAAGCACTGAAGCGCACCAAGAAGTTCAAGGCTCCGGGTGAGGACGGCATTACTGTGGAATTACTAAAAGCTGGAGGCAGAGCTATCGTAAAGGAGCTAAGTCTGCTGTTCAACGAGGTCTTGTTCACTGGTGAAGTACCCAAGGATTGGACTAACAGCATCGTTGTGCTTTTCCATAAGAAAGGCGATAAGACCCTTCTGAAAAATTATCGTCCTATTTCACTTTTAAGTCAGGTGTACAAAGTATTCTCCAAAATCCTGACTACACGCTTGACACAAAGACTGGATGAATATCAACCCAGGGAACAGGCAGGATTTCGGAAGGGTTTTGGAACGATCGACCACATCTTCACACTTCGGCAGGTTATCCAAAAGTCCGAAGAATACAATAGGCCCCTTTATCTAGCCTTCGTCGATTATGAAAAAGCATTCGACTCCATAGAACACTGGGCAGTCACCGAATCGCTACATCGATATCATATAGACTACCGGTATATACAGATCCTGAAGAGCTTGTACAAAGCGGCAACAATGACCGTACAGCTGAAAGAACTAACAGACCCTATACCAATCCAAAGAGGAGTCCGACAAGGTGACGTTATATCCCCTAAGCTGTTCACCAATGCTATGGAGGATATATTCAAGACATTGGACTGGAGTGGCAAGGGAATCAACGTTGACGGCGTGTATCTCAATCATCTGCGCTACGCGGATGATATAGTTATAATCGCTGAATGTGCCGAAGACCTACAACTCATGCTGGAGCAACTATATCACGCGTCCCTGCGAACGGGTCTTAAGATGAACATGGACAAGACAAAGGTTATGGCGAAAGCCGATCTCACACCGAATCCCATTTCATTGAATGGACAACCGCTGGAGCAGGTGCAGGAGTACACATACCTAGGACAGGTGATAAAGCTCGGCCGGGACTCGATGATGGCAGAGATAAAGCGAAGGAAACAATTGGGATGGGCAGCCTTCGGGAAGCTGAGCTTCGTGCTGAAGTCCAGAATTCCCCAATCGCTCAAGACAAAGGTGTATAATCAGTGTGTGTTACCGGCTATGACGTATGCTTGTGAGACATGGACACTGACTGCTGGGATGATCTACAAGCTTAAGGTGGTGCAGCGTAACATGGAGCGAGTCATGCTTGGCATATCGTTGCGCGATCGAGTCCGAAACGAGCTCATCAGACAGCGCACGAAGGTGGTCGACGTGGGTCAAAGAGTGGCCAAGCTGAAGTGGGCTTGGGCCGGCCATGTGGCCCGACAACACGACGAACGGTGGAGCAAGCGCGTTTTGGAGTGGAGACCCCGGCTAGGCAGAAGAAGTGTGGGCAGACCACCGGCCCGATGGTCAGATGACATCAAGGAGATAGCTGGACCAGTCTGGATGAGGGAAACGGACAACCGATCCGGGTGGAGGGTGATTGGAGAGGCGTATGCCCAACGGTGGGTGAATACGCGCTGATGAAGAAGAAGAAGAAGAATAATTAGGCTGATTCGTCAAATTTTATTTGGTTATAATCAAAATATATAATTTATACCAACAATGCCACCTTTTAGCACAAATACCCGGTTTAATATATTTTTTAAATATGTCAGTACGCAAAAGGAGAAATGTTCATATATTTGCTTATATATTGTTCCTACAAGTTTATACTTATTGCTTTTATACTTGTTTATACTTATATATACTCGTATACTATATCGAGTACCTTCCCAAACAATCCCATTCTATCTCCACGAGCTTTTTTAACAATTGACTTCCACGGTCTTGTACTTAGGTCAGCCTCTGACAATTTACTCATAATACTAATGTCATAATACTAATGTCTACTCCTAATCTTTATGTTTCATAGTGCTCATAGTGCAAGACTCTGGAATGATATCCCAGCAAATATAAGTAACTCGCCTTTATTACTATCATTCAAGAGTCGCCTCGAAGAAGTAACCAGTTCTTTCATTTCTCTCCTTCCTTTCCCGATTTCCCTTCCTAGGGCATTTTTAGTCCTAGTGTTCAATATAGTAGTTTGTATTTTATGCAGACAAACTTAATCATCTTTATTTCCAGAACGCGCGTTTTTACCTGTTAGTTGTGAGATATTGTCATTTGGCAATAAGCTCGCCAGTTTGTTTTCTATTTTTTAAATTCAAATAAATTGTTTCCTAATATTTTTATTATTGTCAAATAATTTCCCTGATTAGTAATGTATGCATGACACAAGCCCCTGTGGTTGCCAAGGTGTGATTATGCTCATCATTTTAAATCACTAAGAAAAGAAGCTCAAACCTGGTCTCCCGTGAAACGTGTATGTACATGTGGTATTCGGCGGCAGGGTATGTCTGGGAGACAGCAGACGACCTCTTCTTCGACCACCGCCGCTTACGCTAGAAGTAGCTGCTCCCGACGATGACTCGGTTCCGTCCACGAAAGGTGGCCTCGACGTGGTGGAAGGGTCTGGCTCCGGTTCGAATTCTCCATCTTGGGAAGAAGCGTTCACGTGGAACTCGCATCGTCTGGATTCTCTGATAGAGGAAAAATAAAAGTATTTTTTTGTTGTTATTGAACTACAACTATAATTAAAGAAAATAAAATACAAACGGAGCTCACATTCAATTCATCGATCGGCGTTGTTCCTATCAAAGTACTATTATTACTCTTCTAAAGGGGATTTTTTTCTTGGAAGGAGTCGATTATTTTCCTGTAGAGACAGGCCGGAAGGCTGGCAGGCCTAGCAGGTAGGCTGGCATGAACATTAAAGCCGTTCTGGGTGACGGCCTTTGCGGGATCATGGTATTTATTTAATGTGTCTTTGTGGTCTTTTGTGATAATGTGTTTCACATGTTAATTCTATAATAATAACTATCTTCCGTGATAGGCAACAAAGAGTTATGCCTAGACGGAGGGCTGCGTTTCTGAGGTTTTTAGGGAATTTGTGAGGGACCACCCCTCACTAGATTCCAATTGCTCGTGAGTGAGGAGGCGGTGTCATCAATGGGTTTTCTCCGTAGTGAAAGTCGTCTTGTTAAGTTGAAGTAGTTTATTGCAGAAGGTATTTGATGCTTGCCAGTTGTAACGCTTCGAATGATAAGTCGCAGTGTGTGTAGTGTGTGAGTGAGGATGATGATCGGGGCTGAGTGGTTGAAGATTGATATCGCGGATAATGATGCGAGGTATTAGCGCGGCGGTTGTCGACTCGAAGATGATGAAGAGCGCGTATACTCGTGAATGACGCGGGTGACTGCCGCCAGAGGATGATAAATAATCGATCGAATGTATGGGCTTATATAGCGCATTAAATGATGCAATGCCGTAGGCGTGGGGGAAGTGAGTATGTCCGATTGAATCGATTAGGAGAAATGATATTAGTCATCGGCTGTGTCTACATTAATTGACGAAATTATATGGAATTCAATGTCGGTTGGCGCGTGTAATATTAGGTGTGTTTGCGGTTATGGATTTCTGGAATCTAATTCTTTTGTTGACTCGATATGTTGGGCGAAGTACCAACAAATTTATACTGCATAGAGACCGAATCGACATACAGAAGCCAATCTGAAGATTTCTTGATTATTGACAAAGGTCTTGTAGCAAAATATTTTTTTTTTTATAGCCATCCCGAACAAACTGTATTGGGTGTTTGGAAGGTACTCTCAGAACCTTGTTGGCACGAGCCACTTAGAGGCTGATCAACTTGCGAATAACAGTATGGCCTTTGTTAGGGCGGTAAAGGTACTGTTGGAGCCCTGTTGGTCCAACATACCCACAACAAAAAAGTAATTTCCACAGAATGGAAACCGCAAACTCGCTCAAACCTACACGAGCCAGCTGCAGTTAATTTCCAACTAAATTCGGCAATTTGTGCACAGTCAAGCGATGACTCATGTCATTTCTTCTGATCGATTCTCATGTCGCACCCCACTCATAGCTATTACATCACCGCTCACGGTATAAAACGTAGTACATTTCAATCGATCGATATCATTCCCTTGGCGGATAGTTATCGCGCTACACATCTTCATCGTCCCCTCAGTGGACAGTTATCGCGACTACACTTCATTATCAAGCAGTACCTGCATTATCTGCGATACCGATCGTCAAGCCTCGCTCCTCGATTACACACTTCGGACACACTACTACGACTTCACCTCGCGCCCACACTACTACACAACGGCGAAATAACAATCAAGGCGTTAAGAACTGGCGACTCACTTCAACCTTCTGATTAAATACTTCTACTTCGACATCCACGACTTTCATTCACGGAGAAAACTTCACGATGAGACCCACCCTTCGCTCACAATCAATTGGAGTCTAGTGAAGGGTGGCAACTCTCACAGTACCATCATTATTCTAAGGTCGCCTTGCAGCCAGATATAATATGTCTATCCGCGCAAAGGGGTATTGCTACAAAAGGTACATGAGCTATCATTCAAATAGCTCTAACGAGCGAGGTTAATGGGGTGTGGAAATATATTTTCTAAGGTATTTAAACAAAATTTAAGCATTTCTCGCGTCCAGTCATACAGCGTCACCTTCCAGTGCATTGGAGGAGAAATACAAAACTCCCCATCTGTTTTATGGTCAATCTGACATTGAAAGTTAATAACATGAGCCATACTGTTGCTGTCGTAATCTGCTCGAAAGAGGGACTTCTTCAGGTCCTTATTGCTCATAGTTGTACTGCCATACCCCATACCAATTCTTGCTGATTCCATCGAAAATGTTTTTGTGGATGTGGAAAATGTCTACGTTTTGTCTAGTCTAATTACACAATATTAAATGTAGAATAAATATATAAAGAATTAAATTTAAAAAAAACCGTTGGAGCGAAGGTTCTAAAGGAACATGTCAAATTTATTTATTTAAGAATTACTTACTATAAAACATTGATTTTGCTTACAAAAATAACAGGAACCGAATGGCAAAACCTTAACCTTCTGCATAATTGATTCTGTCACCCAGTTGGGAATAGCCCGTTCTGGGGTGGACAAAAGAATGCAAATGCACCACTAAATCAAATAGCGTTTTGTTCACACACATATCTGGTATCTTTCATTGAAACGGAAGGCACCAGACCTGGAAGGGTCCAGGATATATGAATCCGTCAAGATGATATCCATGTACAGCCCCATTGTACAATATGAAGGTATGAAATAAAACAGAAAAAATCCGTGAGCAAAATTGCTAAAGGAGCATGTCAAATGTGCAGAATGCAAATGCGCCACTGAAATCAAAAAGCGCTTTGTTCACACATATATCAGGTATCTTCTACTGAAACAGAAAGTAATAGACCTGGAAGGGTCCAGGCTATCCGAATCCGTGCAGATGACACCCACGTCCAGCTGGAACCCATTATACAATATCAAGTATGAAATAAATATATAAATAAAACAGAAAAAAGCCGCGAGCAAAATTGCTAAAGGAGCATGACAAATTTGCAGAATGAAAATGCGCCACTTAAATCAAACATCGTTTTGTTCATTCATAGATCGGTAACTTTCACTGAAAAGGAATCCACCACACCTGGAATAGTCCAGGCTGTCTGAATCCGTGAAGATGACATCCACGTCCAGCTCGAACCCTCGCAATGGAGCTGGTGGCTGCGCCGCTGCCGTTGATGCAGCTGTTCCTGGCGGCGGTGCGCTGTATGGAGACGAGTGAAATGCCACCAGCATTTCTGGACCGCGGGAGACGACCCTCGGCAGCCAGTCGCCTCCGCAGTACGTGGCCAGCACTGGGTCATCGGTGCTGGGGCCGTCGTAGAAGATGAGCTGGTCTCGTTCGCCGGTGCAAGATCTCCAAGCTCGGAGAGCGCGTGCCGTTTTGTTCATACTGCCGAAATTAAGAAGAAATATAATTAATTCAGGCCTGCTTTGGCTTTAAACCAGACTTTAAGGGGGGAACCTAGCTTAAAAGGATTAAAAATCATTTTTTCATGTTTTTTTTTCTACCTAAAGTTCAAATCTATTAATGGATCTTTTATATTAAAAGTAGTCTATTAACTCTAAAAAACGAAAAATATGTTTACCTACTAAAAAAAATATGCAAAAAAACGTTTTTTTCTGATT
Source organism: Micropterix aruncella (assembly GCA_944548615.1). Lineage (NCBI taxonomy): Eukaryota > Metazoa > Arthropoda > Insecta > Lepidoptera > Micropterigidae > Micropterix > Micropterix aruncella. Next base: position 9,570,890 of record OX155960.1, read on the forward strand.
TTCAAAATTTGTATAGAATATAATTTAATAATCTTTAATTTATTTTGGAACAACTCCAACAGCCAAGTAGTTTTTTCTTTTGTCACTAGCGCAAAACTGAAAAATATGGTTTTGAGAAAACGCCTTTAAAGTTTTCTTTAAAGAAAAGTAGTAGTAGTTTTTTGCACCTAAAGCAATTTAAGACTATCAGCTATTCCAGACGTTAAAGATTCATGAAAAGATTTCAACTTTATGTTAAAAAAACACAAGAAACAATTTTTTTTTTGGTTCCCTAAACCAGCCTCCCCCCCCCCCCCCCCCCCATGTAAGCTAGCGCGGCACTGCCAGTTGCAATCTGTCGGATTAACGGTGCAAACAATACACATAAAAATAAAATCGTAACAATGCAATACGTATTTACTCAAATACTCTTTTACAAATAATTGAGAACTACTAAAAAGGAAAGTTAGACTCTTTGTCGAAACGTATTTTTTTATTTTTAATTGTTTTTATTTTTATATTACACAAGATATATCAGTTTCAATCGAAATATAAACAATATTAATGACATTTATCAATTTGAAATTACACCCTATAATAAAGTGCTCCTCCATCACAGACCTGCGAGTGATTTTGGATAACACTTTAATCTTCCTCGAGCACATCAAAGCAATCGCAGAGAAAGCTTACAAAATGTTAGGGCTTATAACCCGCGTATCGAAACCTTTCAATGAAATTTCAATAATGAAGCTACATACTCTATAATTTATTCGTAAGGACACGTCCGGAGTTTGCATCACCGATATGGTCCCCACCTTACCCCACACTACAGGTTACAGAACATTCAGAATATATTTGTGCGATATCTAAACATTAAAAAAAAAGCTATTCCAACAACACAAATAAATAAAGCTTCGGTACTATTTGAAATGGGTTCTCTGATGCATAAGCGTAATTTAAATGATGCTGTTTATATTTTCAAAATAATCAATGATATCTTTAAATATAACGACCTAGTGGAAGAAAATAAAATTAATGCTCCATCAAGAACTAAAAGAAATTATAACTTCTTCCGACTTCCTCGTGTCTATACAATTGCATCCAGGAATGGAAATATTACTCCCTGCTGTGATATTTATAATAAACAACTGGGAAATGTTGATACACTCAAAACTTCAATATGTGCATACAAGCTATCAGTTTATAAAATCCTGTTAAGCAATCTGAATGAAAATTTTATTATTTTTATATCCTAAAGTCAAAAGTTATTGACTTAATTTTTATTTACTATCAAGGCTTTATCATTCATAACTATATTTTATTTATTATGGACACTATTATCACTATTTTTATTACATATTAAATTGAAATATATAACAGCATATCAGAAAAAAATTATATAAAATATGTACATCTACATGTACACTAAAATAGGTAATACGTATATACACATACACGTACATAAATAAACACACACACACACACACATACAGTAACACACAGACCGACACATACAAACACACATTTAATATTTCATGAAATCGCTACAATATTTCGCAAAATCAGAATTCTTGTGGCTGGACGTCTTGTAGACAATCTATTATTTCTTGTTATCTAAATATTTTTACAACTTATCTAGAGATATAATATAGAAAAATACTGTATTTATAATTAACTATAATAATACTCCGTTACAATATTATTTCAGAGATCTATATAATATTTACCATTTAACATATCTTGTTTATATTTCACCACCACGCTACAATATTGTTACAGAGATACACTCATTTCGAACCCTTATCCTTACCTCTTTACATTCATATTCATATTTTCATATACATTCATATTTTAGTATAACTACTGCAAAATAAGTAACTTTCTAGGATCTACGTTCCCTACCATCTACGTTCAGTGCAAACCGTCTGTATCTACGAAATCATCCCTACCATCTACGTTCAGTGCAAACGTCGCTCGTGAATCGAGCACGCGATCTATGCGACGCTGAGCATTTTCCACAGGAGATGGAACATGTCAATGATTTCCTTAGGAGAAATGGATACGGAAAATATTACGAGACACGCACATGATCTAATACAAAGGAAACTCAGAAACCGAACAGATCAAGTGCATTCTTACCATACATCAAGGGCGTGACAGATCGAATAAGTAAGATGCTAAACAGATTCGATATAAAATCGATCTTCAAACCGACCCAAAATATAGCCCGATTTTTGAGGCCTGTAAAGGATGTAATACCACTGCAAACCCCGGGTGTGTATAAAGTCGAATGCAGTTGCGGTCTAGCTTACGTTGGACAAACGAAACGGCCCAAAGCCACTCGACTGATAGAACACATCAAAGCTGTTAAAAACGTTCAGCGAGAAAAATCGGCGATCTGCGAACATATATCGGATAGCGGAAGTAACCACTGGATGCAGTTTTAAAAATTGCTATCCAAGGAACAATTCTACTTTCCTCGCATGATCCGGGAAGCCATTGAAATAAGAAGAACCCCGAATTTCAATAGAGACGACGGTTTCAAACTGTCTTCTACGTGGAACCCTCTTCTTAAATGTTTCCGCCGCCGAACGCCGAACGCAAGGACGTAAGACAGGATACAGTGAGTGTTGTGTGCAAGACGGATTTTCGACATTCGCGCGCTCCGAGCTCGCCCCCCCCCCCCCCCCACCACCACCGTTATAACCTACGCAGTGGCGGCAGCGGTATGCGGCCTACCCGCAAAACAACGGATTGACAGCTCTTTCAGTCTACACTCGACAACGGCAGCTGCAACGTTACTGAAACGTCGATTGCTACAAATTTCACGCGGTAAATTCGTTTCTATCCTTTTTATAACTTTCTAGGATCTTACCTTGCCATTGATATAGATCTTTTCATTTGCATTTTGTGTACTGAGTCCTGCCGCACCGCGATCATGGCGTGTTTGCAAGTAGGAATAGTCTTCTGACGTAGACTCCAGTAGCATGTGACATTTCTATTGAAAAAAAAACACGGTTGGACAAATAATAAAATACATATTTAGCCCTTGGAGTAAATGGGTATTTTCATGGAATCATCTGTCACTTTTGCAGGATTTTCGGCGACATCGACGGCGCTCGACTTCAAGGACTATAACTACGAAACTACTACACCAATCATAAAAAGAACAACTGAACAATGATGGCATTGAAATTTCGAATATAGAATATTGAAATATCATTTTGTAAAACAATTGGATAATTATGAATAAATGTGAGAACTTCAAAGAAGTGAAAAAAACTCGCCATTTCTGCCGTATAATTGTGTTACGAGAAAATACGGAAGTCTATTTAGAAATTGTAAATACTTACGTCATCTGTATTATATTCTTTATCAAAACTATTATTTCGTTTTACTTATTAGCATACAAAAATATTTAGATATTAGCTCATGAAAACCACGAAAATTTTTGATGAATCATCGAGTATTTTTTTTTATGTATGTTTTATTTATGAATGATTAGAGGCTCTTTTTATTTGAAATTGTGTTGAAATCAGTCGACTACTATATCATACTATGCTATAAATAGAACAAAAACCTCCAGTTTGTTTTATAGATATAGAAAACTAAATATGTTTCAAATCTGTCCTCAAAAAAGCAGTACTATTTTTGAACCGTCATAATTCCGAAGTCTTTAATAGTTTTTGAAATTTATTGAAATATTGGCGCTTGTTATATGTCCAATAAGTAATTATTATACTCTAAACAGTCACGTTTCATAGTAAAAATAATAATAAATAATACTGGAAGTTTGCAATAATTCCCATACAAAAAGCTGAAAGCCACTAGTGATGGGCGAACACATTTGATAATATCGATAAAATTTGCAGTGGTTGTAATAACATAATATGTTACGCAATCTTTGCAGAATATAAATTCTTTCATTATTTTACGTATAAACTTTATAAAAAAAAAAAAATTTGTTACAAAAATACAAAAAAAAAATATTTACCAAAAAATCATACGAAGAAATAAAACACGATTTTCCCACAAATCAAACATATTTTTTATGACTTACAACTGATTCGAAAATCGCCACTCTGAGAAGAATCAGTAAGCAAATCAAGAGGAAACCTATTTTTAATGTTAGGTATACAAAACATTTACATAATATACCTACCAAAGATAATACAGTACAATTTTAGCCAACAGACTTTTTACAACCACTATCATTTTTTCATCGTTAGGTATAAAAATATATATGTGTGAAACTAAAATAAGATAATGATAGATTCATTAATTCATTCATTCATAATCGGTCTTAGATTCATTCATTCATTCATTCATAATCGGTCTTAGATTCAGCTGCTTTATCTTCGGTAGTTAGTTTTAGTGCGGAAAAGTGACAACCGTTCATTTTACATTCGACGCGCAGAAAGTTGTCCGTGTGAAATGTATCACATGTATCACTGAAACAAATGTATCACAAAATATATGTGTGAAACTAAAATAAGATAATCATTGAACATAATAATTTAGACAATTACCACATTAGTTCTACTTCGCTAACAAATTTTGTAAGTTGTACATATAAAGTAGATCGAAGCTAACATAGCTCGTAAGTTGTACATATAATCTAGATCGTAAGAACATAGTAAAATCAAACTAACACGCGAATAACCTGCGGGACTACAATAGTTCTGCGGGACTACAATAGTACAGGACTTTAGATTACGAAGAAACGCAATCAATCGAGCCATTATAAAGATAATACATTGCATTTTAGAAAATAAAAGGTAGAGGTGGAGGTACTCGATGGGACGGTCCTGGCTGTGGCGAGCGAGATGTCGACCGCGGAGATGACGTCTAAAAGATACAAGAATTCCGTGAATCTCCAAAATCAATTTGCCAAACTATATTTATTATATATACAAACCGTTCTAAGCTGCGACGACAACAGACGGGACAGTCCAGGCGACCATGGCGGAGACGTCTAGAAGATACAAGAAGTCCGTTAGTTGTATGTAATAAAATCTTCAAATCAATTTCTTAATAATACTTTGATACCTCTCTAACGACAGCAGCGAGTAAGGGATCGGGCGGCGGCGGTGAGTGGTGGAGATCTGGGTGGGCATCCGACAGGTTGCTGAAATTTAGAAAAAAAACACAAAAGAGCAGAATATGAAATGAACGATCGACGATTCTGTCGAACTTATAGCCGTCGGAATAAGGTTGAACGCATTTCAAGCGGTCTTAGATTCAGCTGCTTTATCTTCGGTAGTTAGTTTTAGTGCGGAAAAGTGACAACCGTTCATTTTACATTCGACGCGCAGAAAGTCGTCCGTGTGAAATGTATCACAAAATGTATCACATGTATCACTGAAACAAATGTATCACAAAATATATGTGTGAAACTAAAATAAGATAATCATTGAACATAATAATTTAGACAATTACCACATTAGTTCTACTTCGCTAACAAATTTTGTAAGTTGTACATATAAAGTAGATCGAAGCTAACATAGCTCGTAAGTTGTACATATAATCTAGATCGTAAGAACATAGTAAAATCAAACTAACACGCGAATAACCTGCGGGACTACAATAGTTCTGCGGGACTACAATAGTACAGGACTTTAGTTTACGAAGAAACGCAATCAATCGAGCCATTATAAAGATAATACATTGCATTTTAGAAAATAAAAGGTAGAGGTGGAGGTACTCGATGGGACGGTCCCTGGCTGTGGCGAGCGAGATCTCGACCGCGGAGATGACGTCTAAAAGATACAAGAATTCCGTGAATCTCCAAAATCAATTTGCCAAACTATATTTATTATATATACAAACCGTTCTAAGCTGCGACGACAACAGACGGGACAGTCCAGGCGACCATGGCGGAGACGTCTAGAAGATACAAGAAGTCCGTTAGTTGTATGTAATAAAATCTTCAAATCAATTTCTTAATAATACTTTGATACCTCTCTAACGACAGCAGCGAGTAAGGGATCGGGCGGCGGCGGTGAGTGGTGGAGATCTGGGTGGGCATCCGACAGGTTGCTGAAATTTAGAAAAAAAACACAAAAGAGCAGAATATGAAATGAACGATCGACGATTCTGTCGAACTTATAGCCGTCGGAATAAGGTTGAACGCATTTCAAGCGGTCTTAGATTCAGCTGCTTTATCTTCGGTAGTTAGTTTTAGTGCGGAAAAGTGACAACCGTTCATTTTACATTCGACGCGCAGAAAGTCGTCCGTGGAAATGTATCACAAAATGTATCACATGTATCACTGAAACAAATGTATCACAAAATATATGTGTGAAACTAAAATAAGATAATCATTGAACATAATAATTTAGACAATTACCACATTAGTTCTACTTCGCTAACAAATTTTGTAAGTTGTACATATAAAGTAGATCGAAGCTAACATAGCTCGTAAGTTGTACATATAATCTAGATCGTAAGAACATAGTAAAATCAAACTAACACGCGAATAACCTGCGGGACTACAATAGTTCTGCGGGACTACAATAGTACAGGACTTTAGTTTACGAAGAAACGCAATCAATCGAGCCATTATAAAGATAATACATTGCATTTTAGAAAATAAAAGGTAGAGGTGGAGGTACTCGATGGGACGGTCCTGGCTGTGGCGAGCGAGATCTCGACCGCGGAGATGACGTCTAAAAGATACAAGAATTCCGTGAATCTCCAAAATCAATTTGCCAAACTATATTTATTATATATACAAACCGTTCTAAGCTGCGACGACAACAGACGGGACAGTCCAGGCGACCATGGCGGAGACGTCTAGAAGATACAAGAAGTCCGTTAGTTGTATGTAATAAAATCTTCAAATCAATTTCTTAATAATACTTTGATACCTCTCTAACGACAGCAGCGAGTAAGGGATCGGGCGGCGGCGGTGAGTGGTGGAGATCTGGGTGGGCATCCGACAGGTTGCTGAAATTTAGAAAAAAAACACAAAAGAGCAGAATATGAAATGAACGATCGACGATTCTGTCGAACTTATAGCCGTCGGAATAAGGTTGAACGCATTTCAAGCGGTCTTAGATTCAGCTGCTTTATCTTCGGTAGTTAGTTTTAGTGCGGAAAAGTGACAACCGTTCATTTTACATTCGACGCGCAGAAAGTCGTCCGTGTGAAATGTATCACAAAATGTATCACATGTATCACTGAAACAAATGTATCACAAAATATATGTGTGAAACTAAAATAAGATAATCATTGAACATAATAATTTAGACAATTACCACATTAGTTCTACTTCGCTAACAAATTTTGTAAGTTGTACATATAAAGTAGATCGAAGCTAACATAGCTCGTAAGTTGTACATATAATCTAGATCGTAAGAACATAGTAAAATCAAACTAACACGCGAATAACCTGCGGGACTACAATAGTTCTGCGGGACTACAATAGTACAGGACTTTAGTTTACGAAGAAACGCAATCAATCGAGCCATTATAAAGATAATACATTGCATTTTAGAAAATAAAAGGTAGAGGTGGAGGTACTCGATGGGACGGTCCTGGCTGTGGCGAGCGAGATCTCGACCGCGGAGATGACGTCTAAAAGATACAAGAATTCCGTGAATCTCCAAAATCAATTTGCCAAACTATATTTATTATATATACAAACCGCTCTAAGCTGCGACGACAACAGACGGGACAGTCCAGGCGACCATGGCGGAGACGTCTAGAAGATACAAGAAGTCCGTTAGTTGTATGTAATAAAATCTTCAAATCAATTTCTTTATAATACTTTGATACCTCTCTAACGACAGCAGCGAGTAAGGGATCGGGCGGCGGCGGTGAGTGGTGGAGATCTGGGTGGGCATCCGACAGGTTGCTGAAATTTAGAAAAAAAACACAAAAAATTAATAATAAATCTATGATAATAAAATCATACAGAAGTCTGAAGAGTAGTTGACAACGGAAAAGCCCTCGTTTCAGTCAAGACATCTTGCGACATTTCCCCTAGGAATCAACCTTCTGGCGCTCCTGGACGACCTGCGCTCCGTGCGGCGTAAGCTAATCGATTGTGCACTCTGACTAACATCTTGCGGTGTCATCTACAACGGGCGAGCCCGTCACCACAAGACGTTTTAACGATTAGGCGTTCTGTCGCCCTGCAGTGAGCGTAGAAGACTTTGGACATTTACAAAATCCAACGTCTAGCTACGCCACAACCCGTTAGAAGCCAACGCCTTACCGCGAGTAGCCAGGTATGTTACCTGGCGGGCGGCACTCGCGCCCTAACTACCAATTGTGACCAGATTTCTCCGGTCTCTCGATTGGTTCCGAGTTCGAGGTCGCTTGCGCGGTCCTCTCCCTTATGAAGCGGTGAAACGGAGTACACCGAATCTATAGCGGACCAAGGCGTCCTTTGCCCGGCTCTGAACCGGGATCGGATGGCCAATGGTCAATTCAAGAGCAGTCGCCATAAGGTACCCAACCACCCCCGCTCTATAGGAAATAATACAGTTTCCAGACTCCCCCGCTTGTTAGTCGGAGAGCACAATCAATTGGCTTGCGCCGCTCGGTGCGCAGACCGTCCAGGAGCGCCAGAGGTTTGATTCCCGGGGGAGACTGGTTGACCCAGTGTCCTACCCAGGTTCGCACCCCATGCGAGGAGGCCATCGGATGGGTGTTGACTAGTGATGGGTGTGATCACGAATAGCAATAACAATAACCTGTGATATTTGCAATCACGAAGAACGCGTTACGAGAATTCGAAAGAACATGCTATTTGAATCACGGCTACGAACAGCACCGCGTTGCCATCACTCGCCGCGCGCCGCTACGACGCGACCGATCGCTGATCACATCGATTGGCCGTTCTCACTGATCGCCGTTGAACGACCGCGCGGCGCGCCACTGAACGATGATCGGTGAGCGCCTAATTGAACCGTTCACTTGGTTTCGTTCATTCGAATTCAATCACTAGTGATCGGCGATCTGTGGATCAGTGATATGATCAGTGGATCAGTGATCCGCCGTTCGTTCTGACGAACGCCCACGCCGGCTTGACGATAACTGATGAGTGGCGCGTTCATTTCGTACGTAACGTGAATTTGGACACTGTTATCGCATGAATTTAGACACTGTTATGGCATGAATTTGGACACTCTTATCGCTCGCGTCGTAATCGTTCATGTAAATGAGTTTGCTCATGATTTGTTAGCAATAAAATAACTTTTGGCGACAAGTGGCTTACATTATTTCAGAAAGACGAACTCGGCTTAGCACCAAAAGAGCGAGGGAGTTAATCTTTCTGAACGCTAATTCTTCTAATAATAATTACCAATAAAGCAAATATAATGCGCGTTTCTGTTATCAGTTATCACATTGACGAAACTTCGTTACTTAACGTTTCACAGTACATTTCAGTACAATCACGAAAATCACGAGTAGCAGTTATTATCACGCGTGATAAAATACCAGTAACGTGATCGTTGCGTGATTGAAAATTGAAAATCACGCCCATCACTAGTGTTGACCCGTGAGTGTGACCGACCCTGAAGACATGGGTCATCGTGGCCACCTCATCATGGGCCCGTTAGCCCCCGGCCGTTTAATCGGCCGTTATGTTAAGTTGTTTATGATAAAATTGTAATTCACTTCTAGTTATACTTACATCTGCCTTTGGTGCCTGATGGACTCAACCAGTACATCTCATAAAGCGGCGACATATAGCCAAAGCCAATGTACTGGTCCCAAGTCGTCTCCGCTCCGTCATCCGCTCCTTCATCGGTCTCCATCCCAAGTTCTTCCGCCGGGCCCATGCTGCTCCCATCGCTGCTCTCATCGTAAGAAGACTGCTCCACCACCAGGTCTAGGATTCTGTCCCGTCGCGATGATGCCATCTAATTGATGAAAGGATAACGAAATTTTTTGTAAAATAACAAAATTGAATTCGAAAACTTTCTAACTGTTTTTTTTCACTAAATATGCAGTTATGTCAAAAAAGTTATATATACTTTTCTACTTTATTTTATATATTCTATAATTCCCGATATAAAGAAATCCAACTTTTATGAAATTACGAAATTTTATCGAAAAAAATTGAGGTTATGTTTTTATCGTATAAAATATCGATTTTTTTTTCAATTCTCTATTAGCCTCCCGCAAAAAAATGATGAAAAACACGAATTTTAGTATTTTTAGCGCGAATCTTTGAATACTAAAACATAAGCGTTTTGAGAAATCAACCATTATCAAAAAAAACATTAGTTATTGCATAAGTTATATAACGGGAAAACATAATCACATATATTTCAGAGCTATATATCCATAAATTTCTGAGACATCACGAGAAATTATGCAAGAATCGCAAGAAAACATTTTTGCGATTATCAATGGCGGACATTGGCATTTGCGACGCGGACATTCAAAGACCCGAAATACTTTATATACACGATAAATGGTACATCTAATCAGTTTAGGGGGACTATATGATGTTGTAGAAATGGTTTTACTTACGATTCGTTCAAAAACACACCGAAATCTACACGAAAACCGTTTCTGAAATGCCGACATACGTAATGGCGGACTTGACGTTTCAAGAAATGGGTGCGTTCGACTTCGCGCGTTCCGTAATAATACTTCACATGGACTGCGCTGTTACTGCGGCGCATGATAACAGAGAGAATTTAATACTGTACCTGATCTGCCATACGCATGAAAGAGACAAAATGCTTTCGATGGTAAACAAAGCGTTCGAAAGCGCGCGCGCCGAGTGGAACCAAATTCGGTCGTATCAGATTCAACGGATAAAAGTGTCAGAACCAAATTTGGTCGTATCATACTCAAAGGGTTAGAGTAAAATATTTGTAAGCAAGAATAATCAAAACCGGAGTTGGTATCCAAATGTGTAATACTTGGAAATACATATAAAATTTAGTAGTAGTAGATTTAGTAGTAGATTTAAATACTTTTTTGATTATATTATTATATTATTTTGTAACGGTTAGCAACATGTATACTGGCTCTCCTATATCGTGTACTCACCCAATTAACACCATCCTATCTCCAGGAGCTTTTTGAACCACTAAGTTCCCACGGTCTCGTACTTCGGTCAGCCTCTGACAGTTTATTAAAAATTCCGAGTCATAATAGTGATTTCTATTCCTATTCTTTCTGTGTCCATGGTGCAAGACTCTGGAACGATCTCCCAGCAAATATAGGAAACTCGCCTTCTTTACCATGGTTTAAGACTCACCTTAAGGATTACTACCTTTCTAAGAAGTAACCAGTTCTTCCCTTTCTCTCCTGTACCTCTCCCAATTTCCTCTCCTCGGGCATTATTAGTCTTACATTCTTTCACTTATCTGTATGTTATGTAATAGCCTTTATTTTCACAATGCGCGCATGTACCACTATGTTTAGGTTAGCTGTAAGACATTGCCATGTGGCAATAAGCTCGCCTTTTTTGTATACTTATTAAGTGCAAATAAAGAGTTTATTATTATTATTATTTATAACATGTATAATTTTATGACTACCAATTAATTCACACGATAACATTTTTCGCAACAATTCTGTTTGACCTAATTTATAGCATGATTAATCAGAATTCCTAAACGTGTCTTTCGCGCTCAGCATTTTTTGAACGTGTCTTTCAATATAGGAATGTACAGCCTGACGTCATTCTGAACTTTTCAACGTCAACATGTTGGCTTTATAAACAGCAATTTTTCATATATAAAATCACTCTTTCAGTGACATCGACTCCTCTGGTAAGCGTCTCTCTATATACATATAAATAGATAAAAAATTGTTAAATACTAATGTTTGTGGTTTTGTACTCTCTTTCCGCCGAGGAAAAATCGACGTAAGATTGGAAGCCTGGTTTTCGCACATCATCAGAAAGAGCGACCAGGAACTCTTCTAACAATTTAGAAATAGGATACCAAAAGAGCGTGTTTTGAGTGCCATCTATAGTGCGCCGTCCTACTGCCAAAGCCACGAAAGCCGCAATATTGAGCATAAGAGAAAATAAATCAATGTTTAGAACTATGAGCGCCATGTACAATTTACGTTTCGTAGTAAAATATTAGCTGGCAAAAGGTAGTATGGCATTGAGCAATATAATACTATATTTAACGGAGGTTATATATGTGTATAATTATTTTTTATTAACAAATATACCGCGTTTTAACATTTAGTCAATAAAGATAAAGGATTTGAAGCCCTAACTTCACTAATGGACCGCATATCTAATATAATAATAATAATTATTATTATAATAATAATAATTAAACGCTTTATTTGCTTTAACAAAACGGCGAGCTTATTGCCTAAAAGCAATATCTTACAGCTAACCTTAACCTAGTGGAATAACATGTTATGTGGTAAAAATAAACTAATAAATTAAATTTTAATCATTTAAATTCAGCAGGGAAACAAAACAATAAATTTAAGAAAAAAAAACAAACAATAAACCTATAATGACGCAAGGGACGCAATAGGGAGGAAAAAATAGGGAAAAATAAGGAAAAGTTTATGAGCGTGGGTTCAAGTGTTCTTTGAGCCTGCGTTTGAAGCAATACAAACTAGGTGCTATCCTTATACGCGAGGGTAAAGCATTCCAGAGACGGGCTCCACGTACAGAGAAAGAGTGCGAGAAGAAATCACTACTGTGACTAGGGATCGAGAGCAGTAGGTTGTCTTCAGATCTCAGAGGGCGCCCGTGAGAAGATAGAGGTTTGAACCTACTTATAAGATATTTCGGAGCGGCCCCCTTCAGGATTCTGAAGAGCAAACCTAGGACTCTCGTATCTCTCCTTTCTCGGGTCGTCAGCCAGTGAAGTCTCCTTCTGTACTCCGTAATATGGTCAAACTTTCGTAGTATGTCCAACATTAAAAAATATGTAACGAATTGTCCTAAAAGAGAGTACCACTCAAAATATGACAGTATAATCAAATAAAAGTTTTTTTTGAATACTAATACAAATATTTAAATAATAATATTTATTACCTCTGGCTAAAGTTTTATTTAATAATTTTCTGTTCCTATGATTGATAATCTCGATTAGTGTAACTACTGCTGATGACACGGATCGATGGCACAGTGGCTAGGTCACCTGATTTTACATTGTAAGGTTCCTGGTTCGATTCACGGCTGGGTCAACGTTTCCCGTTTGGATGAAGTTAACGGAATTGTGTTTTCAATTCTGTAGATCGATGAGTTTCAATAACAAAACACACAAAAACAAACACACAAGTAGCCAGGTTACATGCACATATACATATAACACATCTTAGAAGGGTTGGCTATAAGAGATTATCGTATGAACTTCGCATTCGATCGACAGGATTTAAAATTCAATTCCGTTAACTTTATTCTGAAAAGTCGCCAATTATTGTTAAATTCCTCAATAAAGAGTAGAAATATAAAAGAACTGACATTTAGACCCTATAGACCTGCAGATCCTTTGGTAGTTTTCCGCCTAATCCTTAGACCCAGCTTGATAAATTAGGAGGAAATGCGTTAACTTTCTCTAACATGATAAACTGTTTTGTCCATGTATAACTTGGAAATACAGGCCAGCGACCGCAGGAGAAAATCGATACATACCTTCAGTACATAATTTAGCATAGCATATTTATACTGGGTTTCAATTTCAGCTCATCACCATACAAGTAACGCTGACACTGACGGAGTCATCATTCAAAAGCGGAGTGCTCTATTGCGAGGAATCTAACACCCGCATTTCTAGTCGAATATCGGTTCAGTACTCGAGTATTGCACATCATAATATATTGAATAGCATCGACAGCCGTAAAAAGTTAGCTATTATTGAGACGTTCAATTTAAGAGCAAGGTCAGGATATGCTTATTAAGAACCCAATGTATTCTGTTAAGGACTTTGGAGTATTGATTTTCCTAATATTCCATAATTATTTATATTACAATCTTTTCTTATTCTTTATTCTTTTTTATTTTCTAATTTTGTATATTTACATTACTAAATACAATCATTGATTATCAAAGATGGATTATAATATAAAAAAATATATTGACTATTTCTATTGCGACATTGTTATTGATTTAATTTTATATTTTTTATAATTTTAATTTTACTGTTTTATAACCGACTCTTCGTTTTTATATTTTGACTATCTGCTGTATTTTAGAAGCTCCAATTATTTTAAATAATCTTTATTTTAAATTGAAATATTAATTGTTTTTACAATTAAAAAATAATAGTCGATATTTAAAAAATGAATTATACCACATAAGGTATAATACCAGTTATTCAATTTGACTATACCAAGAGAAGGGATTCCTACCAACTGGCTTATTTAAAGATAGAAGAAGAAGAAGATTCGTATCTAATGGTAAAACTGTCAAACGTATAGGCTATTTAACCTTTGAGGACCAGATGATTTGCGGTAGAGCATGGAATTTTTTGATAAGTAAAACTTTTAAAGGGCGATGTAAATAACATATATGTCAAGTTTCGTGGAAATTGAGTTAATAGATTTTGTATAAATTGATGGGAAATCAGTTTCCCTGTGGTCCATAAAAAATGATGTTACAACTTTTTCCAAAATTGGATTATTTTATTATTTTACTCAGATATCATACATATGAAAAAACGTACTAAAACAAAAAAATCTAATTGAAAAAGCCGACATAAATTATTTTAAAATTATTTATTAAAATACACCAGAGCTCGTTAATCATTTCCAATATTTAAAAATAATACGGTGTATATAAAAATATTGCTAATATTAAGCATTTTCCAGCACACTACAGCTAAAGTTACATCACACTACACTACAATACAGTTACATCACACTACACTCAAATTACAATGTTTATTATTATTAGTTAATTAATTTTTAATATTATTTGATACCTAGCATATTTTTAAAATTCGCCATCCGATCCCGGTTCAGAGCCGGGCAAAGGACGCCTTGGTCCGCGGTAGATTCGGTGTACTCCGTTTCACCGCTTCGTAAGGGAGAGGACCGCGCAAGCGACCTCGAACTCGGAACCAATCGAGAGACCCGAGAAATCTGGTCACAATTGGAAGTAAGGGCGCGAGTATCTCGAGCCGCCCGGGTTTATTCCTGGCTAACTCGCGGTAAGGCGTTGGACTCTTACGGGTTGTGGCGTAGCTAGACGTTGGATTGTTTTTGTCCAAAGTCTTCTACGCTCACTGCAGGTCGATAGAACGACTAATCTTTAAAACGTTCTGTGGTGACGGGCTCGCCCGTTGTAGTCGACACCTCAAGATGTTAGTCAGAGTGGGCAATCGATTGGCTTATGCCGCACGGTGCGCAGACCGTCCAAGACCGCCAGAAGGTTGACTCCTAGGGGAAACTAGCCCTAAGGCCAGAGTCCAACCCGGGCTCGCACTTCATGCGTGGAGGCCGTCGTATGGGTGTTGACCAGTAAGTGTGATTACCGCTGAACAAAATGGGTCTTCGTGGCCAGCTCAGCAAGGGCCCATTAGCTCCCAATCTCATTGCCAGTGTAAGATATAAATCAATCTATGTGGGTCGCCGCTTGGCCGACATGTTGGTTGTTTTGATCGTGTTCGCCGTTCACTGTCACACGCTCGTGTTGTTTTCGATTCCTGTGATTATTTGTATTTTTGCCAGATAAAGCGCAAACAGAACGGACAAAATAGGCAAAATTGAAATCATCGCATCAGGCAGGATCGTTAAAAGGTCCAAAAACACGTTTCAATACAAAAAAAGTCAACACGCAAAACAACACAAGAAGTCTTTAATAAAGTGAAATAACATAAAAATTAACATAAAAAACAATAAGAAAGCCGAAACACAAGAACGCACAACGAACGAAAATGGCGTCTAACGTTTCAAAGTTATAATCAAGCAGAGGTGGTCCGATACTTGGCACCGAGCCACTACTTAAGTATCAGTCGCCACTTAGATTCGACTTTAAAACCAAAACTGGTACTCAAGTATAACAAAACTATCTAAACGAGTAAATTCTTAGCTGGTGAAATCGCTGCAATAACTGCGTATCATGCCTGTTTCCATTCTAAAATAGCTTATGGTATACTGATATGGGGGAATGCCACAGACAGTTCTAGGGTTTTCATTTTACAGAAAAGTGCACTAAGAGCAATTGCAGGAGTATCCCGTGACACGCACTGCGAACCATATTTTCTTAAGTACAAAATACTGACTTTTACGTCTGAATATATTTTACAATGTCTACTATATGCTAAATCAAATATTAACGAACAAGAGGTAAATGGGAATATGCACTCCCACAATACACGCAGACGTGATGACGTTATCCTGCCTAAAGTACGCCTTACGCAGACACAAAAGTCCTTTGGATATTTGAGCTATAAGCTCTTTAACCAGCTACCACTCTCCACAAGAAAGATGGAAACAAAGGCGTTTAAATTTGATGATTAATGAAATGCGTAAAGTTTTAAACATAATGGTAGCTGATATTCTAATTTTCATATAATTAAATTCATTTTTAAAAAAAAATACGAAGGCATATTGCTGGATTGGCAATAAAATATATATTTTTTGATTATTCTACATAGAATTTGCATTTCTATTTTAATATATTATTCTCCCTGACACATCACATTAGCATATTTTGATTATTTGTATGTAGGTAATATTGAATATAATATTACAGCCATGACAACTATCACGATAGTTATGTTTATAATAATGAAATTTTTAGAATTTAATTTTGTGACGCATCCAAGTGTAGGAATGCCTATCTACTGGAGTAGTTGATTGTATTGTATTGTATTGTATTGTATTGTATTAAAAGATTTATTAAACAAAAGCTACAATCAACACATGCTTTCTATAAGCTGGGTGATTTTTTTGAGCATGCCAATTCTTTCAAATGGGAATAACATTAATATGTAACTTTCAGGTACATACCTCATTTTAGTTCTTATTGTTTAATAATAATATTATGAATTTAATATTTAATATGTAGATTACAATGTGTAATGTAACATACCTGATCATATACATACGTTGTTTTTTCCAATTTTGTTTTGATACTTCCTATTGTGTGATTATTTTTTGTATAAAGTGCTTGATGACTATTAATATTCTTATAATAATTATCTATTTTATATGTATACTCATGTACATGGATTCAGCTCTATTTTTTTAAAAAAAATTATTTGTCTGCCGTGTAAAGCCGACTTTAGTCAACACTATTGTCGAATTAATATTTATGCTTTAATCGTTTTATATCTACATTTAAACTGACGAATTCTAATATGCGATAATTAGCTTTAATTCATAATTCATGCTTTTATTGTATATTCTGAATGAATAAATTGAATACTAAATACTGAATATCGCAAAGTAATGAAGTATTCACTAACAATCGACTATAAATGCGTGCGTTAGAGTGGGACTTCCAGGGTAAACACAGATGTATAATATTCTGCATATCCGGAAGAGTACGGTCCTGGATAAATTGCAGAATCCAAGATTTAAATGCCATAATAATATGATAAAATAAAAAAGGAAATATGAACTTTTCTATTATTTACCTAGGGTACATTCCAGGATAATTTGGACTTTGTAAACGGCATGGCTTCCTGTAACATTCTTCGTAATTTCTCGTGCAATAAGTGCCAGGAGAAACCGCTCCCCTTTCCAAAGGGGCTGCCACTGCGCCAAATCTATGAAAATAATAATAAAAGACTTTATATATAGAAACAAACCGGAGAGTTTATTGCGTTGCGGAAATATCTTAAAGCTAAACTTAACCTAATGAAAAACCTTGCTATGCGATTTAAATAAAATACAATTATTAATATAATCACTTTTAAAGGCAGCTCGTATCAAATGTACCGAATATTTAAATATAAATGACGTAGGGAAGGGAGAGGGAAGGGGATGAAACAAATGTATGAGCGAGTGTCAAAGTATTTTTTGAAGCTGCATTTAAAGCAATGCAAACTTGGTGTTGGCCTTACATGTGTGGGTAAAGGATTCCAGAGGCGGGCTATATGTACGGAGAAGGAGTACGAGTAGAAATAACTACTGTAACCAGGGATCTACAGCAGTAGGCTGTCCTCAGATCTCAGAAACCGCCCGTGAGCTGATAGAGTATTAGACCTACTTATGAGATAGCTCAGAGCGGCCCCCTCTAAAAGGCTCTTATAGACGATAAAACATGCTGGTCAAGCTTCGCGAGGTCGTAAACCGCAGGTTTAATGTAATTTTCTTTTTTTATATTTACTAAAAATGCCTATTTTTTTAGTTTTATACCAGGGAGTCACGTCATTCATTCGATTACGTCTAATTAACGTGACTTCCTAGTATAAAACAACAAAATTAGGCATTCTTGGTAAATATTTAAAAATATATATTTGCATATTTCCTGCGGTTTACGATCCCCTCCCAGCCCGCGACGCGAAGCTTGACAAGCATGATTGATCATCTAGAGAGCCCCTAAGATTCTATAGAGCAAATCGAGGGCTCTCTAATATCTCCCTTCTTGGGTCGTCGGCCAATGAAGTCTCCTTCTGTACTCCGTAATATGGTCATACTTTTTAAAGTCATAAATAAAGCGAATGCCGACATTTTGCAGCCGTTCAGCTGGTGGCTAGATCTTCCATAATATCGAGAAAGGCAACGTCTGAATAATTAAAAAGAGGGAGAAGAATACATTGGCCGGTTATGATTTTGCTTTCCATAAGGAGAATAACCTTTAGTTTCTTTAGGAGTGTACGTCTCATCTCCTCGACGTGCGGATGCATAATTACCCTCCTAAATTAGGTACAGCAAACTTATGTATTATTTTGTAAAGCAAGATTACGTAGATTATTTTCCAAGATTATGTAAAACAAACCGAGGACTGTCGTAGATAATGAAATAACTTATTTATATTACACAAAAATTCATTAAACATGGTTCTATCAATGTCAGCCTTATCTAGCGGCATATTCTTCGCTGTTCTATTCAGAACACTAACGACAGATAACATATTAGAAGTATTAGAACAAGCCATAAGATTTATAAAATGGGATGCCATCGGTCTTTGCAAAATAAAAAAAATAGGAAAATAGATATAAGAATAAACCGAATACAATTTTTATTTCTATGGTAAAAAACAAGGAATATATTTATTTAGTAGTAACACATCTAGTTAAAAGTTAATGTCATATTTGATTAAGATGTTAGCAAGAAATTGATGCGACATTATTTTTATGATTGACACAGTCGCCTAACTAGGCCTAGGCCTGTTCTAAGGCAGACTTTTAATGATGATATTAAGTGTGCACTGTCAACTTAATCAATAGTTAGTACTTATTTTTAAATCGCCAAATATAAAACTACAAATATTTACGCATATACAAATATGGATAGATACTTATATACATCTATAGATAAAATATATATCCATATATGCACACATACACATACATATATTTATACGAAAATAATAATAAAACCAAAATAAATAAAATAAAAACTAAAATAATATACATATTTAAATCAATTATATATTGATATGACGCTCACATACCTATAATAGTCATTTAAAATTATCATGGAAAAACTAAATACTAAGTACTAAATACTATCATTCAAAATACAACAGTCAACATATTCCCTAAACCGTCCCTATGGAATGGGATTTTTAATAAAAGAGTATATGAAAGATACTCTTTTATTAAAAATAAAAAATAAAGATACTCTTTTTTAATAAAAGTCTTTTATTATTATTTATTATTATATTCTCCGCTTTCTTATTATATACTTAGTTCAGATTTTAGCTTATTGTTAATCACACACACCTTACGATGGCTTCGGACTGCGAAACGAACTTGTAGCGTAGTTTGAAGTCGAAAGAAGTATCAGGGCGTGTGTTGAACAGTTTCACAGAAACTGTGATAGTGGATGTTTCGCTGTAGTAAACTGCATAGCCGCTGGAAGCTCCGCACCAAGAGCCACCTGATGATGAATTCCGTTTTTATGAAAACATTACGAAAATAGTAAATAACGAAAAGAGGGATTAAGAGACAAAGAGAGTAATCTCTATCTCTATCATGATTTTGGCGCGAGTGCAAGAGTTATACCTAAACGTCAATCACAAATGTTATGTTTATAGTTTCTGGAAAATTTACTTTCAGTTATCTATACTAATATTATAAAGAGGTAAAGTTTGTAAGGTTGTAGGAAGCAATCTCTGGATCTACTGAACCGATTTTAAAAATTATTTTACCAATAGAAAGCTACGTTATTTGTGAGTGTCATAGGCTATATATTAATCCAAAAAATGAAAACACTTTTTCGTGGTAGTTTGATTTGCAAAGTAAGTCGGAAAAAACGGTCGAAAGAAAACGTTTCTTACTAACGCTGCTTTAACAATGAGAGATATTTGACAGTTTTTAACAATGAGAGTTTTTTATATTTAAAAAAATATTTAAATCGTTAGGTCATTTTTATTGGTCATATTATCAACAATTATGAATTCATATCAAAATAAGTAAATTTATCGTCTCAAGTTTTTAAAACAAAAGACTTTTGCCTTTTACTGCATATAACTTCCCTTTTACTGCATAAATGGTTAAAGAGATAATACACTCTCAAATACGATACTCACAAGAAGACACTCACAAATAACGGTAATATAGTCAAATTGGCATGCAAATACATACATACATATGCAGTAAAAATATAACCCTTCTTTTGGCAGTCAGGAAATAAATCGTAGCACTCAGTACTAACCGAACCACACTCATAATTTCATCACAAGTAAAAAGTTTTACCGCCTAACGAAGTGGGCACGGGTTAGCTAGTTATAAAATAAACTAAAAACTATTTCGCCATTAGTTTCGCAAAAAAAAACTGGTGCTTTTAAAAAAAATATATCAAAAGGTGCTTACTTCGTCGTACTGATTCACCCACTACAAGGATGTCACTAATTAAAAACTCAGCCTGTATATAGTAGAAACAGAGATAGATAGCAGTTTCTCGACTTAGAGTGCTAGACACTAACAATGTAAGTAGACGAAAAACAGTGTCTTTCTTTTGGGCACTGTAATTTCTAAGGTCAAGTAAGCGGTTATGGAATATTTACCTGTGAATGGTCGTCCAAGTTCTGAAAGTTGCATATACCCATCTGGGCAACCATCCAGAGCTGAAGCTGCGTATCTTCCTACGTTGAAAGCATCGAAAATCAACTGGGAAATGGAAAATAGAAAGCATTACATTGTTATGCATTTAATTACGCTACAAAGCGCAAGTCTCATTGCAAGCACTGAACTAATACATACAAAAACGTAATTTGGCTTAACGATTTGGTAGGAAAAGGTTAAAACTTGTCCATTCAATAGAAGTAAGTTAATGCGAGTATACCATTTTTTTTAAATAACATTTTTAAAACATTTTTTTAATAACATTTTTGACAGTGCCTTTTACAATCCAGGCTTCTCAACCAACGAGTATTGAGAAAGTGCTAAATTGTTTTTTTCGAGATCAAGACGGAAAACTCTGGAAAATTCTGGCAAACTCAGGTATTTTTTAAAACTATTCTTTCACCTGAAATCCGTATTACCTCATAATATTATAAAAATTATATACTTTTCACTTGTAAATTCTATACATTTAAGGCATCTAACATATATGGCATTCAGGTATGGGGACTTACATTTCCCACATACGTTAGGAAAGTGGAAAATATTCAAATTCGAATACTGAAACAAATGGCACTGAAAGGCTCAATACAAATTAAGCACAATAATTACACAGAACTCTACTCCTCAATTGATGTATTGCCTATAAGTTTCTTCGTATGGTGGAAGATTCTGCCTGACAACAACGAAAACGGTTCGTTACGAATACCTGCCGATCATGTACACAGAACTCGGCTACGTGAAAAGGAATATTTCAAATTTAACAAGCAAAACGATTATTACGGCGATAGAACTCTTGAATTCATTGTTCCAAAATTATTCAATCACTTTTCAATAAAATTAGACAACTCAATCAGCAAATACTAACTAAAGAAAACATTGAACATACTACTAAGCAATCTAAATAATGACTTACCCATGCGAGCTAATTAAAATATTATAAATATTAAAGGCGAGCTAATAGAGCTAATTAAAATAATATAAATATTTTATAATATAAATACTATAACGGAGAAATTAAAAACTCTATTAGTATAAATTAGCAAAAATATGTAAAAGCATTAGCATAACTATAACAAGTAAAATATATATTAGGCTAAATTAGCATGAACATCACTATGTAGAATAATTAGGGTAAACCAAGCCAGTTAAGATAAGTTAGGTTATGTTAGGGCATAAGTATAGATATCTAGTGTAAATCATTTTATTAGTTTACCATTTATTATTGTAATTGTAAACAAAGTAACTACACATATTCAGAGTATATTAAGATAATTAGTATAGGTTCATTTATTATTGTAATTGTAAACAAAGTAACTACACATATTCAGTGTATATTAAGATAATTAGTATAGGTTAGGCTATGTTAGGTTAGGATAGGAAGTAGGTATATTAGTGGAAAATTATTTATTTACTGTAATTATTTATAAGTGTATATTCAGCTAATTATTATAGAAAATATAGGTTAGTTTAGGTCAGGTTAGGAAGTCAATACATCTACTTAACGTAAAAAGTTATAATAGGTAATATAATTATAATAGGTAATAGATAATATAAATCAGATATGAACACATTGAAAAGGCACTAGCCTTAGTGGGTAACTGTGACATGTAATATGTATCTCTTTTATGAATAGACTACTACGATTAAGACTATTTCGAGTTCGAAATCTGTATGTGTATTTGTCTGTGTGTCTGGCTGTGTGTATTCCTCTGTAATAGCGGCCAAACGCTTAATCCGATTGAGCTGAATAGTTGTGGTTGTAATAGGTCTACCAGAGAGCGCACTAATTATACAGGTATTATCAAACTCAAACTCAAATTTAGGAATAA
This sequence comes from Micropterix aruncella, assembly GCA_944548615.1. NCBI lineage: Eukaryota > Metazoa > Arthropoda > Insecta > Lepidoptera > Micropterigidae > Micropterix > Micropterix aruncella. Next base: position 9,593,835 of record OX155960.1, read on the forward strand.
TTCAGAACCGGCGACCAACGAGACAAGTTTTAGAAAATAGCTTAATAATACCCAGAAGGAAAACATCATTTGGACAAAGACATTACTCTTTCATTGCGCCGAGATTTTACAATCTGATCAATATGGAAATAAAAATGAATTTGACATTCAGGGAATTCAAAAATAAATTAAAGAAATGGTTATCGAATCATGACAGACTAACCATACATCAAATGTTAGAAATAATAGTTTAATAAAACTTAGGTGCACAAATTATTAACATATTTTTAAACATATATGTTAAGTATATTTTAACATTGAACTAACTACCAAAAATTATTTGACTTTGACAATGAAGTATACTTTTTAGACTAGGTAATTTTATATTAATAAATATTAATGACTGTTTCTTTTCTCACATATAACTTTATTTATTTTATTTAATCGAATTTTATATGATATTTATTGCCGATTAAATAATGGAATTGCATTTTATTTATTATATTATATTTTAATAATTTTTTTACTATTATTATTTTTTTATTTTATTCTGAAGACCACATTTTAGGGCAATTTAGTGTCATTAGCTTTTTACTAAAACTTGTATATTTGTAAGCAACCAAGCAATCAAGCAAACTTGATTGTAATATTGGAGTCCTGTCCACCCTAGAACGGGCTAGTCCCAGTTGGGTGACAGAAACAAATAAGCAAAAGGTTAAGGTTTTGCCATTCGGTTTCTGTTATTTTTATAAGCTAAACAATGTTTCATAGTAATTAATTCTTAAATAAATAAATAAATAAAATAAATTTCAATTTCGAAATATTGGACTTAAAGACTTGAAATTTGGTACACAGATGATTTGGTGGATCTAAAACACTTTGTGAAATATATGTTGGAATATGTCATATTCAAGCTATAATAATAAGAGAACAGGCTCTGCCTAGTTAGGAGCAACACAATCTATGTTAATTGCTAACGGTGTATTTTTTTTTGTGGACCAATAAATAAATAAATAAAAATAATCACTATTGCCCAAATTTGTGAGTAAAAATAATCTTTTAAAATTGCATTTGATAAAAATCTAAATGTGGTCCGATTACTGCTCGCCGAAAATACTTTAACTAAAATTTTTAATCAGGTCAACGTCCTTCCCGAAGGGGCATAACGCTCAATGTTCTTCCATAAATTTGGTAGTAAACGGTTTCGAGCAGCTTGGGCCATAAGATTCACTGTGTTTTCGGGTCGGTCCAACTCATGATTCAGCTCCTATTTAGTAGCCTCCTCGTGTGAACGACTACCCCGGGAATTAAGTATTCTCGCGTCTCAGGCCCTACAGCTGGTGGATCGGTTTACCTTAGGGGAATGCCCTCCGGCACTATTGGGCGGTTTGCGCACCGTGCGGCGACAGCGAATCGGTGTGTGCACTCTGTGTAATTACTGAAGTAGTCGGGAGATAATATACAGTATATACATACGGGGATGAAAATATACAGTTTGCTAAGCAGCGGGGGTCTTCCTGTCGTCTTCTACTGCTTAAACGACCTGTCGTCTTCTACTGCTTAAACGACCAGTCGGCTACCTGACCCTGAGTTCAGAGCCAGGCCGAAAATGCAATGATCCTCTATATATTCAAACTGAATCACCGCCAAACATATGGCAGGTATATATAGAGGTTAGCGCAAGCGACTTCGAAACCATGACAGTCGGGAGGTCGGAGGTATCCTGAAGGTTATTTCCAGACGGAGATGTCCTACCAAAACTGGTAGCCGGAGTGGGAGGTGGCATTTGGATTACCTTCCTAGGCCGTTGGATTACCTACCTTCGATTGCCGTAAGGCATTGTATCCTGGCGGGTTTGTCGGCTTTGCTGGACGGTAGTTTTGTACCGTCTTTTAGTTTTCTACGCTCACCTCACGGGAGACAGAACGATCAATATCGTTAAAAGTTCCTGGGATGATGGGTTCGCCTGTCGTAGTTGACACCTCTAAGTGACCTTCCATAAGTCCTTGGTTACTTACTGGGAAAGTTTTGGGGTTACAAAACTGATGTTTCTTCCTTTTACAATATAAAAAAATAAAATATGTTTTTGGAGTCAAATTTTACGTGAATATTGATGCCACCCGCACTTATTTTAGGACTGATATTGAATTGTAAATTAGAGATAATTATGTTTTGCAAGATATTCATCAAAATAAACCACACAGACACTTGAAAGTCAGTACTTTCCGAAAGTATAGGTTTGTAACGATCCGTTCAGACTGATGCTTGCTCGTCTCGATATGAGGAAGGAAGGAAGAGGTACCCAAAATGGTCGGACCCGTTGACCTACTCGTGAGATCAGTGCCGGGTGATTCCTCCGCTGTCTTGGGGGGAGTGATCATTCGAGAAATGATACCTTAGTCATATTTTCGCCGCCTTATAAAGGCCGAAAAATCACGCAATCCAAAATATTCCGAGTAAAAGTGTTGTTGAATGTAACTGATTTGACAAAGTAGTTAAAATCGTGCTAAGTCAGCGCTGCACGAGGTAGAACAATGGCTGTATTGGTGTCAGTGCATTTCACTGGAATTCAATGCATTTGTTGACTGATATGTACGTTACTTAAGGATCGTTACAGAGTCTAGTGAGGGGTGGCCCGTCGCAGGTTATTTAAAAGCATAAATTTGTACTGAAATGTCGGGTGGGTATAATAATTACACGACTGCCCAGCAAAAAGGGAGCGTAATGTATTCAGGGACCTTCTATAAATGTGTTCCGTTTCTTTATTCCACCATGAGTTCTAAACGCTTGGTCCGATTTAGAAGTATGCAGTATTTTTAGAACCGTTATGTGATATCGAGTGTCATAGGCTACCTTAACCCTTGGAGTAAATGGGTATTTTCATGGATGCATCTGTCTCTTTTGCAGGATTTTCGGCGACATCGACCTTAAAGTACTATAACTACGAAACTACTACACCAATCATAAAAAGAACAACTGCACAATGATTGCATTGAAATTTCGAATATAGAATATTGAAATATCATTTTGTAAAACAATTAGATAATTATTAATAAATATGAGAACGTCAAAGAAGTGAAAAAAACGCGGAACCAGATCTGGTCGTATCATACTCAACGGATAATTGTTTCAGAACCAGATTTGGTCGTATCATACTCAAGGGGTTAAATGCTCAAATATCAAGTAAGTAGTTGTCTAAATATTTAAATGTTAGTTGCAAAGAACGCTGTCTCCATGTAGCCATTGGTTGCAATATCTTATATCTCCAACCCGGCCAATCGATTCGCCTCCTTTTTACACGACTGCCCAACAAAAAAGAGGTGTAATGTGTTCAGGGTTCATCTATGTGCGTTTTCCGTTTATTTATTCTACCGTAACTTCTCAACGCATGAACCGATTTATAAGTGTGTGGTATTGTTAGAATCATTGTGTTATCGCGAGTGTCATACGGTACATTAATGGTCAAATATCATTTAATAATAATAATAATAATAATTAAACGCTTTATTTGCTTTAACAAAAAGGATAAGCAATATCTTACAGCTAACCCTAATTAAGTAGTCTAAATGTCCAAATGGCCAAATGTCAATAAATTAACAAATATATATCACGTTTAGTGTCAAATTAAAGGTCTGATTAAGTACATTCCAGAGATATACCTACATATATCTATATGAATAAATACAGAAATCACAAATAAATAAAATATCACAAAAATGACAATAAAAACGACGCAATAAAAATGAATTAATAGTTTAAAAAAAAACACTAAAAACACGCTTTTGGGCTATGATACGATATTCACATACACACGGCTATGATACGATATTCCATCATGGAATGCCAGTGCCTATCTTCCGGCTTCATCATCAGACCATGAAACCTAATCGTGGTCAAAGTTCATTCCAAGACTTTTCTAACAAGTCCAAAAACAGCTATGATACGATGTTCCATCATGAAGTTCCAGTTCATATCTTCCGACTCCATCATCAGATCAGTTCGACAGTACCATCAGAACTACATACAGCTGCCAATATTCATGACGCTGCGATCCTTGGAAGATGGTTAAATTAGTTACCTCAGATTCCATTACATAGTTAGTTACATACAGGTCGACCTAATAAAAGCGTGTTAATAATGATAAATACAATAGTTAACTCTCTGTACCGGTAGTCGTGTTTTTTATTCTGCCTAATATATTTTCTTGTACGGCAAGGGACCGTACGAGTATATTTGCATTTTTCGTGGACGATCAATCATCCGCTTTGCTTTTGCTGCATGGCCGGTAACTAGGTCATGACGTCTCTTGGGATTGTTGCGAGATAAAAACCCTCTTTGACAAACGGTTGGCTGGCCTGGTCCCGAGTGGGATATTCGATCGCAATAAATTAGATACAAAACAAAGCGCATTGGGACCTCACCAATCAGGCTTACCGCGTTGCGAGCCCTCTCTCTCTAGTCTGACCGCGGTCCCTCGCCCCACCACGTGATAACTGCCCCCATAAACAAGATACTAATACGGCGAACTTCGGCCCAGAATATTATTGTAATACAGCCTTGTTCGACGGTGTTGTGGATGTGGTAACTTTCGGGGCGGTTTCTAACCTATCAACCGTAATTACCATTAGATTCGATAGATTTACCCCAATCGATAGCTTCAGCCCCGATAAAAGTGAATTTCGATAGAAAATGGTCAACGTTTTAAAAAATAAATACCTAATATGAAAAAAACATATAAATTTATATACTATTAACCAGTATATATTTTTTTTATAAATATTTTTTTTTCATATAGCCACATTATTACCAATGTTATAAAGTAACTCGGAAAAATTTAAAATGCAAATGTAGCTAATGGTCAGTGCCCACTTAACTAGGACTGTAATGTCCTGTATCTAGGCGGGTCAGAGTAAACAATTAAAATTAGCGATTTAATTTATAAAGAACTAAATTGACTAACGTTTTATTTTTAGAAATAGTAAATGTACATAATTAAAATTTAATATAAAATATAATATAATAATCTGTATAAATATTACAATGTATATACCTAATCATATTTATCTAATAATATGGTAAGTAGGTACATAGATACCTAAATTATGATATTATGATTATATGCATAATACTTTATGTATATGTATACGATATTAGCTTTAAAATCAACCATTATATAATAGACGCTATACAAGATAAGTTTTCGGATTTAGACCTCCCTAATTCAAATAACCATTTATTTATATTATATTTAAACTGTTGAATGTTCCTTAGGTGTTTCCATTTCTCTTCTGTCATTATATAACCTGGGCCCTAGGAAGAAACGTTGTCTTTGTGCAAATGTTGTGTGCACTGTATAAATATAATAGATATTGATCAATATAGTTTTGGGATTCTACATCTCTATGCCCACTGACCTCCAGGATAAACAGCTTAACCGATTCTGAGGGTACAGAAGGACTTTTAGTCATAGGAGGATTCCTCCGGAGTGAATCGATCTTCCCTCAATCAAATCGATCTTTCGGTTCAAAAAAGTCCAAACGACAAACGAATACCAAAACTATTTTGATTCTGTATTTTATTTAGTTGCGTAAATAGAAAAATTGACGATAATAACACAGATTGATGATAATAGTTCCAGATTGATAGTTACATACTAATATTAATGAGGGAAAACAATGGCTCTATCCATATATTCTTTCGAGCATATGCAAGGTGATGCGAAAACCAACTAGATTGGTCTGTATCTGTGCTATATTTAATGCTCTATCTTTCATGTCGGCCGAACTGACGAATTTGATTTAATATAATTTGATCAATATATTTTTTTAAATAATAATAATAATAATAATAAAAACTCTTTATTTACCACAACGGGTACAAATGGCGGGCTTATTGCCATAAACGGCAATATCCTCCAGCTAACCAGCAGGTAGTAATTACGTTTGTTCGTGGCAGAACATTTTTTTTTGTTTTTATTTTTTATTTTTTAATGATTTAAAGAATACATATACATACACATACATACACATACATATACTATACAATACATAATGTGCATAATAATATAAATGATGCACAATATCCATATAATACATATACATAATTTAAAAAAAGATATATGTAGGATCAGCTTATATTATTTTGAGAGCAGATATAGCTTCAGCCGGGAGCGAAACGCACTCAAACTAACGGTATCCCGTATATTGGAAGGCAGGTTATTCCATAATCTTGCGGCATATACAGCAAAGGAATAGGTGAAGAAAGCTGTATGATGCTGAGGTATACATAGACTATTCGTTGACTGAGACCGTAATAGCAGCCCGTGAGAAGATAATACTCGGAATTCGGATTTTAGGTACGACGGAATAAGTGAATTTTTGAGTATTTTCTGCAATAGGCAGAGAATATTCAGGTCTCTACGTTCGCTGTGGAAATATGATCATTGAAATGAACGAAGTGCAGAAATTCAACTGTCCGCTATTGCGGCAGGACATGTCCCTTTTTTGGCTCACGACAAAGCAAATAATACTTATAAATTAATTACTTGAAAAATTACTAAAACGATTGTATTTTAATATACCCACATATTTTGTGAACATTAGCCAAATAAAAATAAAATAAAGGCTCACCTGAACAATATCTCCGTGAATATGTCCATTAGCGGTGAACGTAAGATGACAGAGAAAAGGCACTCTAGCGGGTTTGGTAAGATGCAGCGAGTAGGTTTTACCCACATCGCCGTAATAGGTCCGATTGCAAACTGCAACAAAAATACATATACAGTCCACAATTTTAGGTATTTACCAATGCCTTACCGCACACTGACCACGTTCGCGGCGAATGGTATGCGCGGCTGATGATTTAATTGATACTGTTGAGCTGGGGCAAGTAGAGTTGTCAACTACAACGGGCGAACCCGTCACCTCAGGAAGTTTCAACGAAATTATAGTTCTATCTCCTGTGAAGTGAGCGCAGAAGACTTAGGACAAAACAATCCACCGCCAAGCTCCGTCACATGCCCGTAAGAGGCCAACGCCTTATCAGTGAGATAACCAGGAATGTTACCCAGCGGGCTTACACTCACGCCCTTACTTCCAATTGCGACTAGATTACTCCGGTCTCTCGACTGATTACGAGTTCGAGGTCGCTTGCGCGGTCTTCTCTTTTACGTAGCGGTGAAACGGTGTCAACCGAATCACCCGGAATCGGGTAGCCGATGGTCGTTTCAAGAGCAGTCGCCGTAAGGTCAGCAACCACCTCCGTTCTATAGGAAACAGTACTGCTTCCAGACTCCCCCGGCTGTTAGTCAGAATGCACAATCGATTGGCTTACGCCGCACGGTGCGCAGACCGTCCAGGAGCGCCAGAAGGTTGACTCCTAGGGGAAACTAGCCCTAAGGCCAGAGTCCTACCCGGGTTCTCGCTTCATGCGTGGAGGCCGCCGGATGGGTGTTGACCAGTGAGTGTGACCGACCCTGAATAAATGGGTCTTCGTGGCCAACTCAGCAAGGGCCAATTAGCTCCCGTTGAGCTGGGGCAGCTAGTAATTTTCGTGCAGTTGAGCCATTAAGACCTGCCCGTTATGTCTGCTCGGCTCAACAAACGGTTCAGATCTTATCAAGTGGCCTCTCCTAAGTAGGTCCCCGACGAATAACTGAGGAAGCCTGGAAATGCTCTTATACGTTTCCTACGCGGTAACAAACCGTTTAGACGTGTCAAGTATAACGGGCGATTCCGTCACCTCAGGAAGTTTTAACGACAATGATCGTTCTATCTCCGTGAGGTGAGCGTAGAAGACTTAGAGTCGAATACAAATCTACCGTCTAGCTAAGCAAACATGGCCGACAGAGGCCAACGACTTGCAGCGTGGCTGCGGGAAAGATACCCACCGGGCAGCCTCGCCCCTTGACTAGCAGTTTTGGAAGGATACCTCCGTCTGGAATTACCCATCAGTATACCTCCAACCTCCCAACTGATCACGGGTTCGAAATCGCTTGCGCCACCTCTACTTGCCGTATATCCAGCGGTGATTCATTTGAATCTATCGCGGACCATTGGCATCTTTTGCCCGGCTCTAGATTCAGGATCAGTTAGTCATTTGGTCATTTTAAGAGTGGTTGACGACTTCCAGTCAACCTACCACCCCCGCTGCTTAGGAAGCAGTCGGGAGGCTACCCCCAGGGGGAAACAATCCACCAGCTGTTAGGCCTGAGACGCCACTGTCTTACCCGGGGTAGTCTTTCACAAGAGAAAGCTACTAAATAGAAGCTGAATCCTGAGTTGGACCTATCCGAAAACACAGTGAATCTAATGGCCCAAGCTGCACGAAACCGTTCGATACACAAAACGTTTTCTAAATAGCGGGGTTGTTGTTGACCTAATGACACATACTCTTGACATGATCCGTTGACCATCATATCTCGAGGGGCAGGCGGACAAAGGACGCCACGGTCCTCGATAAATTCGAATGGAATTTACGCCAATATCAGGTGGAGGTCACGCAAGCGACTTCGAACCCGTAACCAGACGGAAGCACGGATATATCCAGCTAAATGTAGTAGTTAGGGCTCGAGGCTTCCAGCTGTTCAACTTTCCATTGATGCAAGCGGTAAAGCGCTGAACTCTAAAGGGCAAGCTGGAGTAGCTATACAATCGATTGTTTCATCCCCAAGTCTCTACGTGCATCATGTTGAAAGAATGATCAATATCTTTATACCTTCCTGAGGTGACGGGTTAGCTGTTTGTAGCTGACAACTCTCTAGTGTTGAGCTGGGGAGCATGCTCCAGCCCGCTTGGCGTTTATACGATGTGCGTTCGTAAAAGTTACTTGACAATTTTTATCTGACTCCATGATTTCGCGTGTGGTGGCAGTACTGTGAGCGGCTAAATTTGAACTGCTTTTTGGCGGGGCAAATAACTTAAAACCTGATTCACGTCGCTTGTTTTAGAAGTTCATCCACTCAATCTGACTGATGGCAGGATACATTATGACACGTTATGATAAACTAAGTCCACTGAGTTCACTATTTTGCCCAGAGGGGGTCTACCTTCAGGAAAATTCCGACTAATATTGATAAATGAAATATTTCATGCGCATCACCTGTACAATATCGTGGTTCGTCGCTGTTGTCGCCGCAGTCATCGGCGCCGTCGCAGTAGCTGTCCAGCCTGATGCAGCGGTTGTTCTTGCAGGGGTACTCGGATATCCGGCAGGCGGGCACAGCCACCGCGGCGCTCACCAGCAACAGCAGCAAGGCCAGCGCCGAGGCCAGACGCGGCGCCGGCCTCCGCCCCTCTGGCCTGGGAGCGTCGGCCGGGGGCCATGGCCGCTCCATCACGCGCTCGGGGCCGGCCGCCGCCGCCACGTCCACTGGTCGCTGCGAAGGTTTAGCATCTGCGAATAAAAGAAAAATATTAGCCTACGTGATTAAATTGACCGTTCATGCAGCTTAACCACGGATCCAGCTTCCGTCCAATACCAGAAAAGCATCAACAGTTTCGACTTTTCGAATATCTCTGAAAAATCATTTTATGTCCTCAAATTCCTAGTTATCCTAAGACCCATCCCATTCTCTTCTTTATTTTCTCCTTGCAAATATTCTCTAATTCCTAAATTATATATTTTTTTAAATACATTTTTGTTATATGATCAATTTTGATAAGTGTATAGATTCTTTTTTCTGTTTTTTTGCTCATTTCTCTAGCACTTAAATTCTTTCGCTTCCACAAAGGTTGGCTGTAAGATATTGTAATTTAAGCAATACGTCTGCCTTTTGTATGTTTTGTATTAAAATGTGAAATACGGAATTTCTATCTAACTATCTATTAAATGCTTATCTAAAAATGTATTAATTTTCAAATATATTAATTTTCAAATGTGTGGACAGCGACACTACTCTTTCATAGCTACAAGACTTTATAATAAATTAAACAGTGACATAAAAACCAGCCCCAATTGTCATTTGTTTAAAAGCAAAATAAATAAATGGCTGTTGCAAGAAGAGCGTTTATCTATCCATGCCATGATCGATGTAGTAGAATAAGGAGAAGTTGACTTAACATATATTGTGTTTATATGTACCTATGTATGTGTGTATATGTGTATTCTTATGTATTTAGTATTTCTATTTCCTATGTAATATTGTAATTTTTATGAAATTTTTATTATTATATATATTTATTATTATTATATATATATTTTAATTATTATTAATAATATTGTGTTTGTTTGGTTCATCGACCCTCGTATTAAAAGTAAAAATATAAATTGCTTGCCCTGGAACGGGTATATCCCAGTTGGGCAGCACTAGCCAGTGAATGAAAGAGGAATTTTTTAGCCATTTGTTTTAATATTACACTTATTGTAAATGGTTAATTTGATAATTCCAATAAAATAAAATGAAATAAAATAAATTTCAAATGTATCATATGTTTTAATTTACAATAGCTTGTTTGTATGTTACTACTTTTTATTGTGAAATTTCACAATGGGTGGGTTTATTATCATACGACAATCTCTTACAACCAACCCTACTATGAAGTATTTATATGTACCTATATATGCGTGTAACATGTATGTGTCGTCTTGTTATTGTATTCGATCCAAAGAATTCAATTCCGTTAATTTTATCTCAATGGAAAATGGTGACACAAATAAGTGCTGTAATATATCCCAACCCCCTAAAACCTTTCCCTCCCCTTCCGACACCACTTCACCAAGACCCCTTGTGCAGCCTAAGCACTTGGCTATCTATTAAAGCACTCTAGATACGGCGGTTAGGAACCTACGGAAGAATAAGAATATCGGAAGAAGAAGAATATTTTCGTCTTTATACATCCTTACTTGGTCTAATTACTTCCAATTTAAAACATTCTAGATAAGGTGTAAAAAGAACCCAAGGAAGAAAAAGAATATTAACGACTCTCCGCCGACCTAAGTTACCCCCCACCCTACAACAGGAAATGTACTATTTTTGTAGAATTTCAGTGGTATTAAAATGGCTTTTTTTTCTAATATGTTTTGTTTCTCGGCTAGCCTCGGGCGGATCGACGCTATGATATGATTAAAATGTATTTAGAATGTTTTCTTTATGTTTCGCTTGTATAAGAGATATTAACTCAAATTGAAAAATTTGGTTTCGACCCTACGATGCATCTGTGTACCGAATTTTAAGTCTCCTAAGTGAAATATTTCTACATTGAAGTATGTTTAGCGTGCCTCCTGGTGGATCGATTTCAGTCACAATCGTTTTAACTCTTACCATGGTAAAATTATGCCTGCATGCGAAATTTCAGCTCAAACGGACGAAGCGTTTGGGCGCTATCGTGGAGGAATACATACAGACAGACAGACACCCAGACACCCACAATACTTTCCTTGCCAGGATACTAAAATCACATTGGTGATAAAATTATGATACATCTTCAGAAGATATGCATGAAGTCTACATGAAGATATCCAAAATGCAGAAGCATCGAGCCGTACAAACCGGCTGAAAATGAACACGGGAAACAGTGTGACTTGTTTCTTAGGCGCGAAAGAGAAAACCCCACCTTCTTATTTTACGAAACCGGAGATCATTCGCTTCTACGGGAGGAGCGAATTAGGGATTTTTTTTTTATTTCGAAAAAACCGTTATGAAGGTTCACGATTTTGCATCAAATTAGGCTTTAGAAACGAATAGATAATTTGAACATTGTTGGCAAAGCGAAGACAGTCTGTTCTGGACTGATAAGTGCAATATAATTTAATACATAATACGACAATTTTGGTTAAGATGATTGACAATATGACGTAGAAATGGGTGAAATTACGCTGGAATCGAACCCAGTTGTCTATTATTTAAGCCGAGCGTAATTACCGATGAGCTTTTCGACTTCCGAGGTATCCGAGGAAAGTTGTATATCCACGCAGTACATAGACGATAAAGTAATAACAATATCAGAAATAAATAAACTAATAATTTCATTGAACTTGTCATGAATTCTACCGAAATGAATGATGAATATGTCTAAAAATGTACCTAATTTTAGATTACTGTTTACAGCAAAAGTGAAAATTTAAAGTCGTAATAAAAATCACGCACAACTGGAAAAATATATTATGTATCCCTTTGGCAGCTAAAAAGGCAACTCCCTGCTATCTCATGTTTATCATAATCTGTCTTTTTAGTTTTATATTTTTATGTTTTTTTTCTTGTTCAATGTTAGCATTAATTTAGTTATGTAGTCATTTATTTTTAGACTTACATTCTAGCTTTAATATTCAAGGGCGAATTGGATTCATCTGTAATGCCCTTGAATACTATTTGAAACTAATAAATAAATAATAATTACGTAATTATACATTCTTAAGACATCAAATGTTTTTCTTTTTTTTTATAAAATTTATTCAAAGAAAAAGATACATTTTTTTAAATATTACAATCTCGCCAAACTGGTATACAGTTTGTTGGCGAGACAAACTCTTACACTCCACTAGTCTTACACTTAATAATATAAAAAACAATGCACAGCAGTATTACTACTGGTCTTACTACAGGCTTAAATTAGGCCAGTATTGCTACAAGCTTAAATGATAGAAACGTACCTATAATTATGACCACTAATGTCACTATAAACGTCCAACAGGTAGCTTTTTAATCTCTTTTTAAACATCTGTTTGCTCACGCTTACACAGTCTTCCTCAGATACAATAGTATTAAAGATTCTTGGAATGAGGTACTTTAACGTCCTTTCACCATAGTAGTTGTTCGCTCTTGGTTCTTCAAATCTTTTACGGACTTTTTCTCTAACATTCCTATTGTACTGTATTGGTATTTTAAATTCTGAATTTCTAAAATGCTCCATTGCTAGTAAGAATGTAACTTTTTCATGTATAGGTAATATATCGCATCGCTTAAACAACAAGTTATAGTTCTTTTTACATTGTGTTAACACGTTTTTATTTACTAAAAGTTTTATAATTCTACGTTGCAAATTAAATATTTTGTCTATATATGTGCGAAAAGTACGACCAAATGAAGTGAGGGCATAGCTCAGTACTGCATCAGCGAGGCCATGATATACTAAGCGTAATGTTGGTTTATCTACAACTTCAAGTGAAATTCAGAATTACATATGAGTTGGCAAAGTTTGCAGGCATGAACATGTTTGTAAACGGAATCGTTGTCGCAGAAACGCGATTATTATGAAAACGAAAGAATATTTTCACAAGAAATAATTTAATTTCACGGCAGGATACTTTACGGAGAGATAATTCTTTTTTACGGAGGGATTCCACTGTTTTTATAAAATAGCAATGACTTTTCTTCGCTTAATTTTATTAGTTGAGTTTATTGAATGTCAATATCAAATGATAACAAAATAATATCAATAAAAAGTCTGTTTTGTTCGGTTGAACTAAGTTCCTATTTTAGTTCACGAAGAAACGTAAACGGGCCCATTGCCACGCACCGCGAACGGTGGTCATCAACTCTCTACAACGGACCACGCAGTCCCGGTAAAGGGGATCCTAATAATCCCTTAAGTAGTAACTCAAAGATCGGTAAATCAAGTATCATCAATCTAAATATATTTCTAACACGCTTTTATTAGGTCGACCTGTATGTAACTATGTAATGGAATCTAAGGTAACTAATTTAACCATATTCCAAGGATCGTAGCGTCATAAAAATTGGCAGCTGTATGTACTTCTGATGACAATACAATAATATGGTACTGTCAAACTGATCTGATGATGGAGTCGGAAGATATGAACTGGAACTTCTTGATGGAACATCGTATCATAGCTGTGTTTGGAATTGTTAGAAAAGTCTTGGAATGAACTTTGACCACGATTAGGTTTTAAGGTCTGATGATGAAGCCGGAAGATAGGCACTGGAATTCCATGATGGAATATCGTATCATAGCCGTGTTTGGACTTGTGAGAAAGGTCACGTAATGGACTTTGAACGCGATCAGGTTTCAAGGTTATAACAAACCTATTATATATTGACTTGTAAATATTGAGTGTAAATAGTGTAAATGTTGACATAGGTGCCTGTATAAAGCGTGTTTTTACTGTTATTAATTTATTTATTTCCAATTATCCGGAAAAAATATAATTTATTTTTTTCAGTTCCCTCTTCTTTCGCCACGAGGACACATTAAAAATCTAGCAAGGTCACAACTGAAGCCCCACCTAAAAAGCTAATATTTTCACTTTCTATCAAAACGGAAAATAAAAGGCCGTAATGAATTTCTTAGTTAAGAAGGGGGGGGGGGGGTGGCTCACTTTAATGGGCCATTAGTCTCAAGTTGCGCCACTTATCGCGGCTGACAATGGCAATAAATCTGCGCCAACTCCGAAAGGAGTTTTCCGGAAACAAAGACGTTTTTTGATAAGGTCCCTCAAAGTCTGCCAATTACTTTTTATCGCGGGCGAATGCGGGGAAAAAGACGATATGCTATCTGCGACCCTTTTGCTCAATGGCCGATTCACTAGTAGAAATGTAAGTTTCTTGGAATCTGTATTTTTTAAAGTAGAAATAAATAGGAGGGCATATTAAGATTTATATTTTTTATTTATTTTATTTTTTATTTTATTAAATTATCCTATACAATACAATTGATTTTGCGAAGCAGATAAGATTGCATTTGTGTGGATTTTATCACCCCACTAGATTGTATATCTGTTCTGGGGTGATAGTATTTAAGACTTCACTTTAATCATAGTGACTTCACTTTCTTTCTTTTTTTTTTTTTTCTTATTCATTCCGATTGCTCATTCATTCTTATAAATTTTAAGGTTATTATAAATATATAAAATGTGTATATAAATAAAGAACTAATATTAAATAAAGAAAAAGAAAATATTTAAGTTTATGGATAAGTAAAATAAATAAATATATAGATTAATATGTAACTAAATTGACCAATAAATTAAGTAGCTTAAAAAGGTTTCTTACTGTGCACATATAAAATTGTGAATTTATTTAATTAATATAATATTATCATTTTTTTTAATATAATCAACCGAAACATATTTCTTATCAAGTATCAGGTGACAGATATGGGCCGAAGTTTGATCCCTCAAATTATCGACCGATACCAGTACCTGATGTTTTAGCAAAAATTTTGGAAAAAATAGTAATTACACAACTCTGTAATCATCTAGAAACCAATCACATGTCATCCGAAAACCAATATGGCTTCAGATCCAAAAATGGGAACACAAGATGCAGTACTAAAAAATGTCGGAGCAAATCACTAGGTATGTAGACGCCAACAAAAAGTGTATTACTGTACTTCCCGACCCCGCGCAAGCCCCTGACACAGTATCCCATGAAATGCCCCTAATGAAACTTGGGAAATATGGTATTACAGGTATCGAACTAAAACTTGAAACTTGAAATTTCCGCAAATAGGTAGATTTATTTGTATTAGGTTGAATACAATGAGAGTGAGTTGAGTACAATTTTCAGCAGTTTGTTATATTTTGTATTGTACAAAGTCTTCATGACTTTATGAACAAAATAACAATATGAAATATGTGTGTTACTTTTACAATTCACCAAACGAGGAGGAGGGAAAGTATAGTGAACGCGCCATTTTTTTTTCGACGTTAAGACCGAATTAATTAGTTTGAGCCCCCTGAGGCGATTAAGACTATTTCCAGATAGGAGTCTGTCTCTCAGTCTGGGAGCTAATGGGGCCTATTTGCAGTTTGACAACAAAGACCCATTCGTTCAGGGTCGGTCATACTCAAGGTTCAACACTTATCGGTCTACCTCCACGCAGAAATGAGAGGGTAGGACGCAGAAATGAGGAGGGCAGGGTAGGATGCTGGCCTGCGGGCCAGTCTCCCTTAGGAATCAACCTTTGGGCACTGCTGGGCAGTTTGCGCACCAACAAGGGTTGTCGACTACAACGGGCGAGCCCGTCACCACAGGAAGTTTTAACGAATTGTTCGTTCTATCTCCCTGGAGGGAGCGTAGAAGACTTGCGGACAAAGACAGTCCACTATCTAGCTACGTCACAAACCCGTCACAAAGAGGCCAACGCCTTATCCGCGAGATAGCCAGGAATGTTACCTGGCGGGCTGACACTCACGCCCTTACTTCCAATTGTGTCCAGATTACATCCGGTCTCTCGATTGGTTCCGAGTTCGAGGTCGCTTGCGCGGTCCTCTCCCTTACGAAGCGGTGAAACGGTGTATACTGAATCTATCGCGGACCACGGAATCCTTTGCCCGGCTGTTCACCCAGGATCGGGTGGCCGATGGTCGTTTCAAGAGCAATCGCCGTAAGGTCCGCAACTACCCCCGCTCTATAGGAAATAGTACTGCTTCCAGACTCCCTCGACGGGCCCATGATGAGTTGGCCACGATGACCCATGTGTTCAGGGTCGGTCACACTCACGGGTCAACACCCATCCGACGGCCTCCACGCACGGGGTGCGAACCTGGGTAGGACTCTGGAAACAGTTTCCCCTGGGAATCAAACCTCTGGCGCTCCTGGACGGTCTGCGCACCGTGCGGCGCAAGCCAATCGATTGTGCACTCCGACTAACAGTTAAGAGTTTCAAGGCGATAGGTGAGGGCAGCAAACCCCGCCCACCGCCCGGGCAGTTATAACGACGAGGGTCGTTTTGTCTGCCCGGGATGTCGTGCTACGACAACCCTGAGCGTACCAGAAGGGTAAAACGCGCAGGGGGTGAAATAGGGTAAATCACCCCCCCCCCCCCCCCCCGTACCGCCCCGAGAACCCATTTATTTATAATAAAAGGTATTTACAAAAGAAAAATTTACAAAAATATTACTAAATTTACCATATTAACAAAAGGAAAAAAAAACAACAAATATCATAAATTTAACTCCGACTAGCAACTTGCGGTGTCAACTACAACGGGCGAGCCCGTCACCACAGGACGTTTTAACGATTTTCTCGTTCTGTCGCCCTGCAGTGAACGTAGAAGACTTTGGACAGAACAAATCTAACGTCCAGCTACGTCACAACCCGCAAGAAGCCAACGCCTTTACCGCGAGATAGCCAGTAATGTTACCTGGCGGGTCGACACTCGCGCCCTTGCTACCAACTCCGACTAGCAGTTTAGTGGTTTCAAGGCGGCAGGTGAGGGTGGAGAACCCACCCACCGCCCGGGCAGTTATAACGACGGTGGTCGTCTTATCTGCCCGGGATATCATGCAACGACACCCCGCGCGTACCAGAAGGGTATATGCGCGGGGGGTAAAGAAAGGTAGCCACCCCCCCCCGTACCACCCCGAAAACCCATTTATTCAGTATAACAAATCAAAAGAAGATAACAACAAAAGAAGATAAGAAATAGTCGTAAAAATAATAATAAAATAAACACAAAGCAGAGATTAAAGTTAAACAAAGACAGGCTACCAAACACAGACAGGATGTCGGGGGGACTAAGTGGTTAGTGAGGGGGTATGCAGACGTATGGGTCATGGGGCGGTCTCGTGGGGGACGGCCCAACCAAGGTCCTCAGGCAGGGGACGCGCCCGCGGGGGCGGTTTGGGGGACGGCACATAGACGGGCACTTCGGGCTGGAAGTGGCCTTCGCATCACGCCACTGGTGTCGGGGGGGACCCCAAAACTGGGGTTCCCGGAAGCCTCAACTCCTCCCAAAGGGAAACCCACTTCTCCACGAAGCATCGGAACGCGCCGAAACAACGCCCACACTCGACCAGATCCGCATACCATATCGGTAGGCGCTTGGCGCACGCGCCGACCTCACGCACCAATTCATCCCGTGCGGTCGAGAGCTTTGGGCATATCCAAATGACGTGTTCTGCCGTTTGAAGTCCATGCCCACACACGCACCAGGGGTCACGGGAGAGTCCAAAGTCAGACAGCTTGGCTTTGAACTCCCCATGGCCCCCGACCAGCTGGCTCCGACTCGCAGTCGGGGGAGTCTGGAAACTGTATTGTTTCCTATAGAGCGGGGGTGGTTGCGTACCTTACGGCGACTGCTCTTGAAATGACCATTGGCCATCCGATCCCGGTTCAGAGCCGGGCAAAGGACGCCTTGGTCCGCGATAGATTCGGTGTACACCGTTTCACCGGTTCGTAAGGGAGAGGACCGCGCAAGCGACCTCGAACTCGGAACCAATCGAGAGACCGGAGAAATCTGGTCACAATTGGAAGTAAGGGCGCGAGTTTCTCAAGCCGCCGGGAAGTCATTCCTGGCTTTCTCGCGGTAAGGAGTTGGTCTCTTACGGGTTGTGGCGTAGCTAGACGTCGGATTTGACCAAAGTCTTATGTCCAAAGATTTATGTCCAAAGTCTTCTACGCTCACTGCAGGTCGATAGAACGACTAATCGTTAAAACGTCCTGTGGTGACGGGCTCGCCCGTTGTAGTTGACAACTCAATATGTTAGTCAGAGTGCGCAATCGATTGGCTCACGCCGCACGGTGCGCAGACCGTCCAGGAGCGCCAGAAGGTTGATTTCCAGGGGAAACTAACCATAAGGCCAGAGTCCTACCCAGGCTCGCACTTCATGCGTGGAGGCCGTCGGATAGGTGTTGACCCGTGAGTGTGACCAACCCTGAACAGAATGGGTCTTCGTGGACAACTCAGCATGGGCCCAGTAACTCCCTCACACAATTGGCTTTAGGAAAATAGTCACACGAATATTAAATTTATATTATCTTTGCCGGGGCAAAAGAATTGATATCACGTATAGTAAGTGTTTGACTTTCGCCTCCTTCTGCACTTAAGGATCATTCGATTCTTGAATATTCTGGCTTTGCGGGATATCTAATCAACTCATACTATTGTTATTGTATGTGATTTACCCCTCTGCGGGGCCGTCCTAATTGGACATGAGAACCATTCACCCGCCGCCGCGCAGTGTATGAGTTGGTAAACAGAACGAATTGGCTCATCTGGGTGCCAATCAACGTGTCGCAATCTCTCCACTTTACGTACACCGGCAATATATAGACATAATTGGATCGAAGGGGCGGTGGCTGCCCCGGCGGAGCAAATATTGTTATTCCTTCCGGTCTGTTTGTCTTCCACGGCGACACTTGTTACTTGTAATAATCCAATTTTCTTCGGGAAGAGGATATTCTGCGACCTCTGCCTCCAGCACTGGCTCGGACGATCTCGGCTTACGTAATAGAAGGGAGTGAAATAACACAATCTTTCATCGATGTACCACGTTCCTTGAGCCCTGGATCTACGTTTCTATCAAGCGGAGGCAAAAACTTGTCGTTGGTTGCCTTATTCCATTCTTGCCTTCATCGAAACTTGTCTTCATTCCAGCATTTTTGATTAATTATTTAAAAAAAACTCACGAAACAAATATACTGGGTGTATTTTTTGGGGAAATAACAATCATTTAATATATTTGTACTCTTCATTACCTATTTTCTAATGACTTTTTATTATTTGTTATATTAATATAAAATAGGTACATATAATCACTGTAGACAACACACGAGCCAGACTGAACACACACTTTCAATCATAAGGACTGAGGAAGAAGGGGTAAGAGGGAGAGAGATGGCGGGGGTAAAGGGAAAAGGATGGGTAGAGGTGAAGGAGCATGGGAAGTAAGGGTGTAAGGGGAAGAAGGTGGCAGAGAGGGGGATGGTGGTTCTAATCTAATCTCGATCTAATCTTGCTACAGTTTTGCACGTCAAACTTTCATCTCTGCTAAAGAATCTAATACCAAAGGGATGAGGGGAAGGAGGGGTAGATGGGGGAAGTGGGGAAGAAGGTGGAGTGTAGAAGGTTGGTGTGGCGAAAGGGGATATGGGGGTTGTGGGGACACGGGGAGAGGGGAGAGAGAGAGGGAGGGGTTGGGGGAGAGGGATAGGTAGGGGGTCGAGAAGAAGGAAGTAAGGGCGGTAGAGGGGGCAGATGGGGGGAGAGAGGGGGAGAAGTGGTTGGGGGGTGGCTGGAAGGGTGGGGTAAATGGGGGTGAATTGGAGGGGCGAGGAGAGGGGTTTGGGGGTCTTCGAAAGGGCGGGGGACTAGGGGAGGGGGGTGGTGGGAAGGTGGAGGGGAAATACGGGTATGGGGGTGGAGAGGGGGGATTGAAGTGGTGTTGTTAGGGTGAAATCTTAGGGTGAGACAACCGTTTTTTAAGTGGAGGTACAAGCCATAGGGCATGTGCCATTTATAAATCTCATGACATAGGTCGACCCCCAAAAATTTACGTTTGGCGAAAGGGTACTGCCGGGCGGATCGGTAAGGTTCCGGGTAGGCAGCCCTAGTTTTTAATGCAAGTCTATTATGTTCGCGTCATGTATTTTGTGATGTGGGATGGACCTTGAAAAGTGCTCCGGAATTATTACCTTTTATTTTAACAAGACGGAAGAAATTTAATAATATTAGTTTTTCATGTAAACCGGATATCAAGCTATTTTTGCTTTTTGTTTTTTTTTAACTTATGACGTCAGGTGTCCACACTGTGGGCTCCCGGACTAACCGTGCTTTGAGATCTAACAGATTTCTCAGTCGAAATAGGGTATAGCATGCACGCCCTAACTTATCCCAAAGCGAGCCAATATGTCTGCCCAACTTTAGACCGCTGTCAACCACGAATTCAAAGAATTTATCTGACGCCACTCCTCAAAGGGATGCTATTTTGTATGACAATCAAACAGGGGTACCGCAAGGCTCCATTCTGGGACCCTTTCTTTTTCTTGTATACATCAATGATATACCAGATTTCGTGTTATCTGATAACGATGAAATTGTACTGTACGCAGATGATACCTCACTAATTTTCAGCGATGCAAATCATGA
Organism: Micropterix aruncella; assembly: GCA_944548615.1. Lineage (NCBI taxonomy): Eukaryota > Metazoa > Arthropoda > Insecta > Lepidoptera > Micropterigidae > Micropterix > Micropterix aruncella. The sequence continues at coordinate 9,614,582 of OX155960.1, forward strand.
ACAACTAGTTAAGCGAATTGACGTAACCATGGAAAAACTTGGTACTTGGTTCCAATTAAATCAATTGTCTCTTAATGCATCTAAATCCAACTCCATCAATTTCTCACTTCGGCCGTCCCAAAATAATATCTTCAGTATTAGCTATGGTGATAAAGTATTAGAAAATGTTGATCATACGAAATTTCTAGGCATTCATATTGATAGCAATCTGCAATGGTCGACTCGCCTAGAAGAACTGAGCAAAAAATAAAGTAGCGCCACATTTGCCATAAAAAAAATCAAATTGTTATGTGGCTTTGAAGCTTCCAAATCTGTCTACTTTGCCTATTTCCATTCCCTGTTAAGTTATGGCCTCATGTTCTGGGGAATGGCGGCGAATGTTATAAGGATCTTTCGCCTACAAAAACGAGCGATTAGAAATCTGTTCTCAATATCTACGCTAACATCTTGCAAGCAGTACTTCATCGAATCAGGTATCATGACTTTGTACGCCGCGTATATATACCAAAACATCATGTATATGAGAAAAAATATCGAGACTAAATTAACTAACTCAAATATTCATTCGCATAATACGCGAAATAAAGAGGACTTGGGTCATTTTAAGGTGCGTCTGTGTAAGGTTCGGAATAGCTTTCTCTGCCAATCTTACTTATTCTACAACAAACTTCCAGTACACATCAGGGGCCTTGGGGAGGTTCACTTTAAGAAAAAGGTACAGGGTATTTTGACTAAAAACCCCATTTATAGCATTGAGGATTTCGACATCAATTTTTCGCAGCTCTATTGACCTACTTGACTATTATTATTCCTTATTCTTTCTATTATTGACTATTTTACAATTGCGTTTTTTTTTCTTCTTCAAACTATTGGCTATTGACAATAATTATTACTACTGATTTGTTTGTATTTGTGTTTTTTCTTTAAAATATCTTCCCGTATGATAATTTGGGAAATTATCCAATATTTATTTGATTATTTAGTACTTAGGATTATATAGAAAATTTTACGAAATTACTTAAGAATTTTGATTGAAAATATTGGAAAATGTTGGTTCCTCTACATATATAACCTAGAAAATCTGCGATTGGATGTTCAACGTTCATACCTTGCAATACTGACGTTCATATGTTATACCTTAATAGGTATTTATTTAAATATTATACTTGTTATTTTCATTACTTTTAACTTAACCAAGTGTAGGAACTCCTATCAACTGGTTTGAAATAAATAAAAAAAAAAAGTGGATGCTTCGCCTAAATTAAAATGTATCCTTTAGGTTAGGATAAAGGTGTAATCAAATCGTATTTATTTCTTTACTTCATTCATGGTAAATTACAAATTGCAAATAAAATTGCAAATAATGATATCGGGACTTGAGACTTAATACCGTTTATAATTTACATTATTTACACAAAAAAAAATATGTAAAATATATATATATATATATATATATATATATATATATATATATATATATATATATATATATATATATATATATATATATATATATATATATATATATATATATATATATATATATATATATATATATATATATATATATATATATATATATATATATATATATATATATATATATATATATATATATATATATATATATATATAAAGAATTCGTTTAAAGGATGACACTTTGATGAAAAACTAAAAATAATAAAAGCCACTTACATAGCTGGAAGGTTTTTCCCGGACTGGATTGGGAAATGCTTATTTTAAATGAGATGTATGTCTGGATGAGCACTACTTACGACAGTGCAATGTAGGTTTAATGGGATCCCTTTATCGCTAGCGAACGATCGCCGTTCATCCACATCTCAAAAACAAAGCGTATCCTTATGCAAACCAAAATAAAATGTCTTTATTAAAGACAAATTAAAGCAAAAACAATGAAAAAAATCACAATCAATCGTCTCTTAAATGCGGAATGACATACCGAAAATTGGATTTGAAATTCGAATATATCCACTCTTTAAAAAGACGATATAGGATTGCACTGTCGAAAGTAGTGCTCATCCAGACATACATCTCATTTAAAATAAGCATTTCCCAATCCAGTCCGGGAAAAACCTTCCAGCTATGTAAGTGGCTTTTATTATTTTTAGTTTTTCATCAAAGTGTCATCCTTTAAACGAATTCTTTAAAAAAAGATTTTACACAAAACCAATCAAATATTAACAATATTATACAATTTTATCTTATGTTTTAAACTCTTGTAAATATCATATAGCATTAAGTATACACTTGTAGCGACGCTACAACCCCAACTATAAAGTTTATTTTTATTTTGATTTAATGGCTGGCTGAGAACGAGCCCAGCAATATTATTTCGTTCTATTAAAAAGTGGATACATTCAAATTTTAAAAACAAATTTTCGAACTGTCATTCTGTACCTTGACAAGAGACGATTCAACTGAAAGAAATTACGCTCGCGTTATCACGTATTATTGTACCTTTTTGTAAAGAGAAAAAATATATTTTACACAACAGTTTATCGCGGTTTTTTACTATCACGTTCTTCGACACACGAAAGAGTCGCGAAATTGGTGACCCTGTACGAGGACGCAAGATCGACGGCGCGCCTGAATCGGACTAACGAGCAAGGTCTACAACTCGTCAGACACTCAACGGACCAACAGGACAACCTAAAGATCTTCGCAACCTAAAGAAAATGAATACGGAAGACATTCCTAGCGGCACGGCCGAAAGCAGCAGGCAAGTGCAGGACATCGCTCCGCTGAGCATCAACTCGAGGATACCGACGTTCTGGCATCAGGAACCACGGCTATGGTTCGCACACGTGGAGATCCTGCTCGCAACACAGAAATGCAGCGACGCAGATAAATTCAGCTGTGTAATCACACAGTTAGACAGGACGGCGCTGCGGGAGGTAGGAGACTTACTGCTACAACCGCCTACCCACAACAAGTTCGAAGCGATCAAGACCCGATTAATCAGCGTTTTTGGGGAATCAGAGACACAACAGCTACAAAAATTACTCCATGAGACTGAGCTGGGAAGTGACAAGCCGTCGCAGTTAATGAGACGAATGAAAGGGCTCAACAGAGGGAAGATACCCGATGAGACCATTAAAGCGATGTGGCTCGGTCATCTACCTACGACGATCAGGACGTTTTTGTCGATAAATACTGAGAGCAACCTGGACGTCCTAGCGGACTTAGCTGATCGAATGATGGAATCAACGGCGAGGGAGACGCAAGAAGTGAACCGAGTCGACACGCGGGCGGAAGCACATGACCACATGACCACAATAAAAAAACAGCTCAAGGATCTGGCGGAGCAAATAGCAAAGTTGCAGCGGAACAACGCGGGAAACAGCTCGGCAGGGCAAAATGAACAAACCATCTGCTACTTCCACAGACGCTTCGGGGACGCCGCAAGGAGGTGTCAACAGCCGTGCAACTATAAGAAGCAGAGGAATCAGGCGGAAAACTACTAGAGGCGCCGGGGGTAGATCAACTCGGCGCCGACGACACCAACCGCTTATACGTTCGAGACCGCAGCACCAACGCACTCTTCTTGGTTGATACTGGCGCAAATGTCAGCGTCCTTCCAAGAAGAAAATCCGACAACGGCAGAAGAGCGGACCTCAGGCTTCGAGCGGCTAACGGTACTACCATCGCCACATACGGAAGAAAGGAGATGACACTAAACATCGGCCTAGAAAACCCATTGGCGGCCATCTTCATAATTGCGGATGTACAGCAGCCCATCATAGGAGCAGATTTTTTGGCGAAGCACCGACTATTAGTTGACCTATTTCAAAAAAAATTAATCTCGCCAAACTCACGCACGACAGAAGCACGGGCACTATCCATCCAGGCCATCAAACAATCGCCGAATTACCTAAGAATATTCGACGAGTTTCAGAATATTACATCAGCAACATCTCAACCGAGACAACCGAAACACCAGGTGGAACACCACATTGAAACGGAAGGTCCACCGGTGTTCGCCAGACCGCGGCCACTTAATCCAGAAAGGTACGCAGCGGCAAAGAAGATATTCGACGAAATGATCGCAGCCGGAGTCTGCCGACCGTCGAAGAGCCAATGGGCGAGCCCGCTGCATTTGGTCCCCAAAGCAAATGGAGAATTCCGACCATGTGGAGACTATAGGAGGCTCAACAGTATCACCGTACCAGATCGATATACTATCCCGAGACTACAGGATTTCACGCACTCGCTGGAAAATAGCACCATTTTCACATCGTTAGATTTGGTAAAGGCATACACACAAATACCGGTAAGAAAAGAAGATATGGAAAAGACAGCCATCACCACTCCCTTCGGCCTTTTTGAGATGTGCAGAATGAGCTTCGGACTACGAAACGGAGCACAGACGATGCAGCGTTTTATGGACGAAGTACTGAGGGGCTTACCGTTCATATTCGTGTATATCGACGACATTTTAATAGCCTCAGAAAACGAGGAAGCTCACGCAAGACACTTAAGAGAAACGCTCGGGAGATTAGACGCGCATGGAATCACGATCAACATAGACAAATGCCACGTAGGAAGAACCGAGCTAGACTTCCTAGGATACACCGTGAATGCTACTGGAATACGACCGAAGGCGGACAAGGTAGAGGCGATAAAAAAATACCCGAAACCAGCAGACGTTCAGCAGTTACGGAGATTCCTAGGAATGATCAATTTCTATAGAAATAGCATCCCAAGAGCCGCGCAATATCAAGAAAAATTAAACAAGTTCCTACAAGGAGCAAAAAAGAATGATCGCACGCCAATTCCATGGACAACAGAAACCACAGAAGCATTCGAGAAATGCCGGGACAGCGTTGAAGAAGCGGTAATTTTAGCGCACCCGTCGGCGCATGCACCATTGGCAATAATGACAGATGCATCAAA